>OOFB01007990.1:0-14715 GCA_900323305.1 Trachyrincus murrayi | reverse complement strand
CCAGGAGATGATGCAAAAAAATATTTTCAAACGTCGCAACACATTCTGGAGAATGAGCTTAAAAATGCTGAGAAGATTGTGGAATCTCAAACTGATTTTACAACTGAATCTAATAATTACCCTGGCCTGGAAGAAAATGGTGCTTCTGAAGTCTGGAATGAACCAAAAGAGACTTTTGACCAGAGTGGCATCAATACAATTCAAAGTAATTATGTCACTGATGAGATTGCCCAAGAATCTGAAACAGGCAATTTGTTGAATCAAATCTCAAATTCAGAGACTAAGGAACCTGAAACAAATAATTATGTCCAGCACAGTCGCAGCCGAACGTATCAACGCATCCAAGAGACAAAAAATGAATCTTGTTACAGAGACAAACCTGAAATGTCTAAGCCTGGTACGCATGTTCCCCCAGACCTGCAGCAACAGTCCCAAGTGGATTTTGCCCCTCCTGCCAAACATTTGTCGTCTTCCAGCCCTGCTGTCCAACAGAATCCTTTCAGTTCTTATGGAAAGAGTGTTTATGTTAACGCACCAAGAAGCAATCTCTCCATCCCAGTGCTACCACCCAAACAAGCTCTGTCGGATCAGAGGAATCGGGTACCATTAGCCAAGGAGATGAAGAATCCAAGTCTTTCATCTGCTGTTCAAATGCCTGCATCTGGTTATTTTGATTCTGGCACAAACCAGTTACCTTCTGAGACTAGTGGCGGCCATGTTTCAGGAACGTCAAACCCTGACTCGGCAGTGATGCCTTCTGACTTTATAAACATTGAAATCGATGAAGATGGTAATCTGGCAGAGTATGGAGTTAGTCCTTCTCGCTCTGCCACTGTTAATACTGCCTCACCGGGGCAGGAAACACCATTTTCTAACACACTTGATGCCCAAGTACCTGTTTCTAGGTACTTAAATTCTGCCCAGACATGGACTTCTCAGGAAAAGGATGGGAGTAGAGACTCTGTTGACTTGCATCCAGGTGTGAAGTTCGATTCAGCACCAAGTTCCACCTCGCGGTCTTCTGACTTCTATCGTTATGTCCGTGAAGTCAACAGCAAAATTGTGGATAATTCTAGGATTCAGAACACCGATTCGAATACATCAGCTGTGACATTTCAATCGAGTGCCGTACCAACTAAACGAGCACAGGGAACAGACATCTTCATTTCTAGTAGCGACCAGGAGAGGGTTCAACAGAAGAGGAGTGGCGGAGTTCCTTTTCAAAGACCTCCGTACACACCAGACTCCACCCGATCTAGTCTTCCTCTGACCAGATATGTTATGAACAGAGGTACTTATGGAAGAGGGAAGGTATTTCGTTCTCGGACACACTACTCTCAATCTTTGGCACCATCTGAAGACGCAGTCAAGAGTAAACTGACAGTTAGGATGATGCAACGTTATTCCAAACGCACCCCATCCCTTCGCTCCAGAAAACAGTAGTCTCCTTATGTTCATGGCCCTAATATAGTCCTAATCTAAAGGCCTACCAATCATTGCATCAAATGTTGTCTTGATTGTCAAAAATAAAACAATTTAAATACCTGTTTGCATTTGATCATTTAATGTTAACAGACTAGTCCTGCAATGAATTAAACATTAACTACTTGGCTAGTGAGACTTTAGTGTGATGTTAATGGAATGCATGCATATTACAATTAATAATGGTTCTAAGGAAGTAACATAATCAAAATGTTTAGGTTTCCGATCAAATTTAAACTAACTCTTCTATTCATGAACAAGCGTTCAATACTAGGCTAGTCTATGGTCATATGGGGAGTATTTATGAAGGGGAAAGGGCGCCACCGTCTGTCGACCTTTTGGAAACCAGACTGTTACCGACCACTCTGTCCTGGATATTTTAATGTACCTAAAAGGCAACATTTCTATTTTCCCAAAAATGTTAATCGTTGGTCATTTGTATTTTATAAGAAACTGCTTGGTCTGACCCACCAGGAAAAGCGGATTCATATCTAGTGTAGAAACTTTAGGGGAACTCCGTGAAACGTTTGGTCGGCCACTTCCAGCAGTTTTGAACAACGAATCAGAACAAGTGTTGTCATGTTAAGTGACGTAAAAAACATGAGTGAATTGAAATGTCAAAAGCAGACCCATTGGTCAAAAGTAATGAGTTTGCGTAGGCTTTTTTTTCATTGCGTAATCTGATATGGCTTGCAATATCAGGTAGACTTATAATTTGATCCGTAGCCGATGTGTACCATCGTGCTATCTTTAGCTAGAAAGCTGAAAAAGTTACCGTTAGCTAGCTGGGTTTCAAACACCATGGGCGATAGCAGCGTAGTTCCCAAACTCGGGAATATGAAGGCGTTGCTTGGGATTGTAGCAGGAGCTGGTGCTTCTTATGGGATTTATAAACTTGTCACTGGGGAACTTTTCAAGAGAAACAGGAAAAGTGCCACACGTGAACATTACCCTGCCAGGGGCAACCAGCAAGTCGAAGTAACCCTGCAGCCGGGAAGCCTGTTAGCTAAACTATCAGGACTAGATGTTGTTCGCAACCGAAGCGTTGAGTGCCAGAATATATCAGGTAAGAGCTACGTAGAAACTCTTGTCCAGCAAATAAACTTACTTTTCCACCAAAAGTCACATTCCAATGTTTTTTTAACAGGTGACATCGACTCGAAATCACCTGAAACCATGAAACCGGAACACATTAAAATGCTGCTTTCGTGCCTTCAGACCAGCAGTAACCAGACCGACAGGTGTCGGGTTTTAATCACGTTAGGAAACGCTGCTGCGTTCACCGTCAACCAGGTACAGCCGGTCCGGGTACAGCTACGTATTGTAGGCCTATTCTATACTCTGAGTATGTAGTCTAACGTAATCGACACGTGTACACTATTATTGTTGAAGATGCATGTGTAAAATGTCTTGCCATTATCGCATGTGATTTCAACAACATTTGCCTTCCCCTCCTTCACAGGATGTTGTGAGAGAGTTGGGTGGTCTCCCCGTCATAGCTAGCTTCCTCTCGGACCCTGTAGCCGACGTCAGGGTACAGACTCTGAATGCCTTGAATAATTTGAGCATGAACATCAAAAACCAAGATCTACTGAAGGTAAATTATTATGTTTACTGCAAAATACAGGCTATTTAACTTTGCTTTGGTCAATAATATCTAGCTTCAAGGGATGCACTGATATGACTGAAGTTCAAACAGTAACGCAATTTTTCTTTGTGTATAGTGTAGTATACTATAGAATGAGGAGTACGATACCCTTTATTAATCCCTTAAAAAAATAGATGCGCATAGACAGACAGCAAGCATGACAGTTGGGAAAGAAACAGCCACACACAACTCGGAACAGTTAAAGAATAATGGAATCTACAGCCCTTTGATATACACTGTGATGTACTCTACTACATACACTGACGGATTTGGTATGGCTCTGGTATCAGCTTTTCTATACTTATATAGAAATATCTGTAGGGCTGGGCGATATGGCCAAAATCCTCTATCCTGATATAGGTCATTTAATATCTCTAACGATATATATCACGATATAGCATGTTTTCTGGTAATTCAATAAATAGTCTATATAAAAGAACAACATGGAAAAGCCTATTTTTGTATGCTCCGTGTGAATTAAATACTTGACAAATGAAAAGTACTGACTATTTTCTCATTTTGTTAAGAGCTTTAGTGCAAAATGAACATAAGTTTCAATATATCAGTTAATAGTCAGTTAATAGTTCTCTATAGAGAAAAAATAAATAAATATAGGCCTAGCCTACATTATGAAATGAGTTATGGACAAAATCAAATATCGGTATTTTTGACCAAATACCTCTATATATTACTAATATTGTGACGCTGACAATATTGTAGGGATGACTATGTAAGTTCAGAAAATGAAATCACTTTACTGTAATGCAGCCTTTATAACCAGGAAAAGACAACCCTTATGCCATATTGCAATATTATGATATACAAAATCTAAGACACTATCTAGTCTTATTTCACGATATCGATATAATATTGACATATTGCCCAGCCATACTTGTGTATACTCTTTACTCTGCAATATCTCTTGTGTTTACAGATCCACTTACCACAGGTCCTGGAGTTGATCGAGACATCTCCAGTGAACTCTGACCTTCAGCTGGCTGCCCTGAGGCTGCTCACCAACCTGTCAGCAGCAGACATCTGCCATCATCTGCTGAGGGACTCCATCACGCTCCTTCTCTCCCTGCTGGTGGTGAGCAGCCAAGCTCTACAGGTTAGTGCCTCAAGTCAACTTTAGGGCAGGAAGGATAGTGTAGTTTCACAAGCCCTGCTGCTGAGACACTCATCCACGCCTTCATCTCCTCCGGTCTGCAACTCACTCCTCTACGGCATCAGTGCTAGCTTCATCAATAGACTCCAACTGGTTCAGAACGCATCCGCCCGACTCCTAACTCACACCAAATCCTGGCACCACATCACCCCAGTCTTAAAAGACCTCCATTGGCTTCCTGTCTCTCTCCGGATCAATTACAAGATCCTGGTCCTCACCTACAAAGCCCTTCACCAACTGGCTCCCCCATATCTCTCCGACCTCCCCTACCAACCCTCTCGGTCCCTCAGATCCACCACAGCTGGCCTTCTCTCCACCCCCACGTCCAACCTTCGCAGTTTTGGGTACAGCGCCTTCTCCAGGCAGCTCCCAGACTCTGGAACTCCCTCCTCCAAGATATCCGAGACTCAGAGTCCCTAGCAATTTTCCAATCCTGCCTCAAGACCCGAGATGGGTCTTCTCTACTGCCTTCTCCTAGTCCCCCCCCCATCTATCCTTGTGTATTTCTGCTGTTTGTCTGTTTCACTGTCGTTAAGCGACTTTGAGTCCTACAAAAGCGCTATTTATTATTATTATTATTATTATTATTATTATTAGTTGTCAGGGTGTTTGACTCCCAAACTGACATTTCTGGGTTTGATCCCCCCAGTGACCGCAATCAACCTGTAGTCATCATTGAGCAAGATACCTAACCCCTACTTGCTTCTACATTACAAAATATGTCTGTATTCACTGTAAGTCACTTTGGATAGAAGTATCTGCTTAAAGAAAAAAAACGTTATTACTTTATTATTATTATAGGTCTTTAATTAGGTATTCACAGAGTATCAGTGGATACCTATGATTTATTATTATTCCGGATTGGTAACGGCTATAGCTCAGCCCCCGATTGGTAAAAATTTGCAGGCGATTCCCGGTAAGCAGGTGTCCAAAACATTTGGTACCAATTTGCCCATAGGGGCCGCTATACGTCGCGTCACAGTTAAACGCTTTATATATATATATATATATGTATGTATCAATCACATCCACAACTCTTCAGAAGGCTCCAAAAAATGACGTCACAGGGTCAATTTAAGTAGGTGCTCGGTTATAGACTTAAGCCAATGTAGCACTGAGATAGACAGCAAGTTGTGGTGGTTGAATGAGTGACACACGGCCTTCACCTAGTGAACATTTTTTAACTTTGTTCAAACTCCATTCAACCCTTATAATATTCCAAGTAATTTAAATCCCCCTGTGAATTGCTGTAAAAGGGCGGTTGCTGGGGTCGGCGGTCAAGCATGGGCTGTGAATACCTTTTGAGGCTGTTTGCAGCTTCAATTACAATCTCACAGGGCTCCATGTATAACCCATAACCCTTCACCAGCATAAAGGAAAGGCAAGGGGAGATCATATAGGGCATACTTTTATTGTGAAAAGGAGCTAAAAATTAAGTTCTGTCAATATCCTTTCTTCAGATTCAAGCCTTGAAGGTCCTGGTGAATTTATCATCCAATCCCGATATGATGGATGACATAGTACAGGCCCAGGTAAGAAGGAAACTGTCTGTTGTCAGCTAAACTATTAACTGATATAAAGGTCAGTACAGAAGTACATCAGAGTTGTTTTTCAAAGGGTTGTGCTTTCCCTTACTTTGTACCAGAGTTGGAGTTGTCATTGTTGTTTTTGATGTTGTGGTTATTGTAGGTGTTGTTGTTGCTGATGATGGTTGTTCTTGATGTTGTAGGTGCCCGCATCCGTGGTGCTGCTGTTTGACCTGCGGACGGCGCCTGCTGTGCTTCAGCGCCTGCTGGCCTTTGCGGGGAACCTAAAGGCGTGGACGCCCTCCTCCCAGGTGGCCGCCGAGCTGAGGAGCCGGCAGGACTGCCTGTACCGGGTGCTGCTGGACCCGTCCTCCCAGCTCCACAGCAGGCTGGTCCAGCTACTCTCGCACCCCGATGAGGAGGTCCGCACCGACGTGGCTCATGTGCTCTCGTGAGGATCTGGGTTGGGTCTGGGTGTAAGAGACTCACTATTTTCACCGTCTGCTTCCACGGTGACCGAAGCCTTCCCTCACACCCCTCTGTCTGTCTGTGGAATTTTGTTGCCGGGGGCAATGCTGGACCCACTCCTGGCTATAGTCGTGATGTGACCGTGTGACTTATCTACAGCCGATACACAAATTAGCAGAAGTTTGGAAAACGGGGGAGGCCATTTTGAATGACTCACCCACTTAAATGTCCCTGTTGGAATATTCATAATAGTTGAAAGATGTGTTTATTTGCACATTTCCACAATGTCCTCTTTTCTCAGTGCTTCCTGTTTTGGACATGTAATACAGCAGGTTTCTTCTATTTCATTATTTAGAAACAAGAATATCCAAAGCCACTGCCAGATCCTTGACTCCAGAAATGTCTATACTCCCTCAACATGAATTATTGAACAGGTAAAAGTGAATTCCTGCTTCCCTCTGGGCCACAGGTCTATATGATTGTCCACTCTGGGCCAGCTCTCACAGTTCACATCACAGACTACATTAGACTCTTTACCTTGCCAATGAGGAGTCAATGTTTTGCTACAGCTGGTGGGAATATACTGACGTTGGCTATATAATAATAATAATTAAATGAACAAATTATTGTTATTATTAAAGTGTATTGGCTGAATAACACCAAGAGAGACAACCAGCACAGAGGGCCAGTGAGCTAAACTGATCTGTCCTGTTATTTACAAAAATATGTCCTCAATATTACTAAAATATGTCCTGAGTATCTGTGGATACCTATTGTTATTGCTCTGGATATTATTTTTAGATTGGGACGCCTATAGCTCAGCCCCCGATTGGTAAAAAGTTTTGAATTTGTCCAACATATGTATCCCGGTAAAGCAGGTCTCCAAAAAGTTTGGGACTAATTCGCCTATAGGGGGCGCTATACGTCGCGTCACAGTTCAACGGTCAATTCGTTGATTAACGTGCCACCACGAATTGCAGGAAAAGGGCAGTCGCTAAGGTGGTGGGCGTTGGGCTCGGCGGTGCACAAGGGTGAATACCTTTCGAGGCTGCTAGCAGCTTTAATTTTAATTACTATTATAATGTAATTATAAGTTCCTTCAACTTTATTTTCTTTTTTTTTTTACCTACTACGTCACAACAAAACGAAATCGCTCAGGCGTATTTTTTACCAGACACACTGAGAAAGGTGCGTGTTTAATACTATTTAATACTATTATAGCCCCATATAGTATTAGCCTCATATGTGCCCCTGTGCTCCGTATGGTTCATACAGAGCACATGGGCACATATGGGGCTAATACTATCAAAGAATAAGATATTTATTGTGACAGTTTTTATGACAGCCAACCCTTTCTCAACTTTGCCTGTTTTGTAGCGACCGCTATTAGGCCTACTAAAATGGCATTTAAGAAAAACAAAAACAATACTCAAATTTAGATGGACTACAGCAACCCGAACGTCCTTCTCCCCACCTAAGCACGCGGAGTCCATCCCATTGATCTCCAGTCTCCTCCCAGTTGGAACAACGCGCTACTGGATACTGCGCGTCACAGCCCAACCACGGAGGAGCACAGGTGCGGACGGACGAGCCAAATATAGCAACACAAAACCATACGACAACTGGGGAAATATTAGACTTCAGCTGCATCCGATATGATCATCCACATGAAATAGAATAAATCACAGCTACGCAGCATAAAGAAAATGAACGGATTTTCCAATACCAGCGGATCGGCTTGCCGTTTCGCCCACTATTTCGTTGTGTGCGGAGTGGACACGGATACCGGCCTCGAACCCGAAGATTTATCAGGTACCGTTAAGCTTGATGACAAGTTTAGTTTGACATTAACAAAAGAAAATTCTGCCTGACAATGTAGCTTAATTGCCAATGCCTTTGTAAGCGAACATCAGTGAGTTTTTGTTTTGATCTGAGCTTTTCAAGGAGGTGACATTACTTGTGTAGGCTAGCATACTACAAAAACAATTGAAATAAAATACAAATGTTGACAAATAGGCCCACGTCTTTCACCGTACTATATTAACACTATCAGGTAGCCGCTATGTGGAACTAGGCTATGACTACATAATCACAAAATATGGGCGAGAATGTTGGCCTACACACACCGCTTGATGCTCGTTATAAGAGTAACGAGCATCAAGACTGTTGTCTTTCCTTCATGTGACAATGTAGATTTAATGGAATCTAAACGGGTCTTTCGACTCTTATCAGACAGCGTTAACGGTCATGGTCAGTAGCCTACGCAGGCTCGAGTGAGATGATTTAACAATGATGGGCCTTTGAAAAAGTGGATATATATATATATTAATTAGAGCCGTCTTGGCTCTAATATGGAAATATTGGATGTAATGCTACACAGCTGATGTGGGCTCGCTGGCCTAGACATTCAGTAAACATCACACAAGCTTACCGGGCGTGCACTGCATGATACTGTGTATATTGAAAGAGGAGAACACGTCACTGCTCTCATATGGTTTCTGATGGCGTTGCTGTTGTGGCATTAATGAATTAGGACAGCAATGCGAGGCTTCCCGTGGCGGACAACAAAGCGACTTTCTCAGCTTATGTAACAGGAGCCTAGACACTGCAGTATAGGGCTCTTCCTTTTGGGAATTGTGTGTATAATACATTCATGTATACATTCTTATAATACATCCGTGCGTGTATGTGAGCGTGTACGTGCGGATATGTTTGTACGTGTGTGTATCTCATCGCCTGTAACTCAAAGGAATTTGTGTGTGTGTGTGTGGATAGGACAGTTTTCCGCTGATAATCCCATCTCTCCTGACATGGTTAATGTCTGGAACGCTGGTCACGTGGGATGATGACATCAATGAATAAATTACCTCTGCTTTTACACTTTGGTGTGCAGAGGGCCATTTCGTGGTCATTTAGATCCAGATGTCTCGTTTTATGTTGTGTGCAATGATCCGTCCTCCATTAAAAATGGGTTGTCTCAGTGATGGATATTAAACAGAATATGAATCTGTTGATGTGTTTTCAACCATCAACATTCTTCTATAGAGATGTTTCAAGAGAGTTGGGGCAGGAAGGTCTAGTGGCTAGAGTGTTCCACTCCAAGCCGAAAGGTTCTGGGTACGATACCCAGTGTCCACAATCTACCTGTGAGTATCCTTGAGCAAGATGCCTAACCCCTTCCTGCGCCTTAATGTATCTATATTCACTGTAAGTCATTTTGTTTTGATACAAGCATCTGCTAACTGAATAAATAGTACCTCTCAGTCAGAGAGAGAGTTCTGTAATCGTCTAACAGCTGTAATCATACATTTAAATACAGCTGTTGCCATAATCTACAGTTGAATCCACCAACGGAACAATCCGCCTGCCAGGTTAGGTAATTGTGTGACCTTGGTAGCCTTGGTATGTTCTCCAGCTGGAGGTGGTGTTGGGAGATGAGAAGCTGCTTACCACACATGCACCCTCCTCCAACCAGCAGCATCCCACTGCTGCAAACCAGGCCACAGAGACTGCTGCCATAGCAACTAGCAGATTTTTTTTCACTGTATGGCTCTCTCTTGCTCTCCTCATATCCTCTTGTCTTTTTCTCCATCCCTTCTGTATTATCTCTTAATTTAATTGTTCATCTCTTATATTATGAATGAGATCAGATCCTGACATGGAGGAGGAGGTGTAGCTGACCCTCTTCCTCCTTCTAGCTTTAAACTTCCTCCTCTTCGCTGCCTCCTCATACTCATCCTCTTCATCATAATGGGTGTTACATAATGTTTGGCAGGATTTCCTCTCCAGTCCACAGCAGAATGTCCTCCACTGTTACACCTTTTTGTCTCTCTGACAATAGTGATTAGACTGCTGTTGCATGTTGACCCTGTCTCTGCCCCAGTGTGTCATCCTGACCCTGCAAACTCTGCTTCTGAAGAGATAAAGGCCTTCTCTTCCTTGCAGCAGAATGTGCTTGTTTAACAATGTATCTCTCTCTCTCTCTCTCTCTCTCTCTCTCTCTCTCTCTCTCTCTCTCTCTCAGGAGAAAGATTTGACCAAAGCCCCATCCAAAGGTCTTTTAAGTCGAAGGTCCTAGTCCACTACCCAGAGAGCACAGACCGCTGTCCCTTTAATAAAGATGCTGTCAACCTGGTGAGATTGTTGAATCATTGTGTTTATTTCACAAGCGGAAGGGACATATTTAACTTTTTGTCTTTTACTGCAATGCTTTTTTTGAAAATAATAAGTAAATAATAATTGACTCTTGTTCCTTACTCCTTCTTCTATTTTTTTTTATTTCCTTCCTCCGGGGTTCCTCCTACTCAGCTGTGCATGCCGAGGGGGCTGGCGTTCCGGACACAGGCAGACGGCCTGGAACCCCACTTCCATTCCTTCACCGTCAGTGCAGACGACGGCACGCGCACCTACGGCTTCGTGCACACCTTCTACGAGAGGGTGACCAACCCTCGCATTACCACCGCCATGCAGACTCTGTTCCAGATGCACCACGTGGAGCACCAGTCCTCGTCCTCCGCCTCCTCCCCTTCCTCTTCCTACGTGTCGTCTCCCTCTGCCTGCAGCATGGAGTCCCTCCTCAGCAGCCTGGACAGCTCTGACACCGACTCCCTGGCGGGCGGGGGGGGCGCCTCTTCCTGTCCAGGCTGCACGGCATCCTTCGATCCGGCCAGGGACACCTTGTACGGCTCCAAGGCCCTCTGCCTCCTCACGCCGCTCCCCTTCCTCCAGGCCGCCCGCCACTTCCTGTCTCAGTTGCACCAGGCTGTGATGTCACCAGCGGCCCCACCCCTCCCTTTGGAGAGCTACATCCACAACGTCCTGTATGAGGTGCCCCTGCCGCCCCCCGGGCGGTCCCTCCGGTTCCACGGGGTCCAGGGGCCCATCGTGTGCCAGCGGCCCGGCCCAACGGACTTGCCACTGGGGGACTACCCCCTGGGGGAGGCCTTCGCCCTCCTCGGGGTGGAGAACACTGTGCAGCTGCTGACCTGCGTGCTGCTGGAGATGCAGGTCCTGCTGTACTCTCAAGGTAATCCCTTCAACCAAGCATGGATGAAGAATGTAGGCCCAAGGGCACAAACTCCCATATCCCATATTGGATATTCAACAGATATTCACGCTCTGAATTAGCGATGTGACAAGGTGAACTAAAGACGTGATCACCAGAGTCCCGTGTGTCTAGCGGTGTATACCTGCCCAGTAGACGGTATGAGTCCTGTGTGTCTAGCGGTGTATACCTGCTCAGGGGACGGTATGAGTCCCGTGTGTCTAGCGGTGTAGACCTGCCCAGGAGACAGTATGAGTCCCGTGTGTCTAGCGTTGTATACCTGCCCAGGAGACACCACGTTTCAAACTTTTCAATTAAAATCGCTCCTTAGCAGTGACTGTGTATTTGATTATAATTTTGTGGTAGCCAATTTCTTGCATCCCTACTCTTCACAAATGTGTCCAAAGCTGAGTTCAACACACACACACACACACACACACACACACACTAAATTCATTTATTTGATTTGATGACAGGATGAGGCCACAGTTGGTGGGGTTTTGGAGGCTCCTAGAGGTCGGAGGCCCCCGGGCACGACCCAAGCGGCCTGGTGGATAATCCGTGCCTGCCTTCAACTGTCATAGAAGCCCTACTTGACTGTGTTGTCTTTTTGCTTCATTAAGTAGGCGTGGACTTTGCTTACGTTAGACGGTCATGGTCAGTCGCTGAAAAAATCCCAATATTTAATTTATCATACAATAAATCAACTATGACTGGACAAGTTATGGGGGAGCAGGATAGGTGGTAAACAATTGCACTTTGGTCTTCATGATAAGACATTTTGTAAAGTACTTTGTAAAGCCATTGTTTACATTCGTGGCTGGCACGCTCACACTAAATGCTCTTCGGGAGAATCGTTACAAGGAAGTCATTTTAACAAATTATATTGGCAACGGATGTTTTAATGAAGCCAGGAGAGATGGTTATGATGGTTTGATCACCCAGACCGTTATTGTCCTTTTTAAGAGCTATAATTTGAGTGTAATTTGTTAAAAATGCCACAGCCATCTGTCAGCTGTTTAGTGAGTGCTCTGTGAGATTATCTGTTCTGGTTTACTGCGTGCCTGCCTCTTTGTGAGACCATTTCGATTTTAGACCGCTCCCAGCTCATTTCTGAACAATCAGGGCATCTCTTCCCGTATTTGTTTGGCGAATCCATCTTGCCTGTCAATCACATTCATGTACACAGTGTTATCATAGCTCCACCACAGGTGCGTGAATGCAACACTTCTCAATGGTGGAGAAACGTAGGGATTGGTTGTTTATTTTCTGCTCTCTCTCTCTTTACAGCTCTCAAATCTTACCTACAGCACTTTTAATATTTAAACTCCCTGTTTCTCCCACCCAGACCTGCAATGTTTGATGACCCTGGCGGAGGGGATTACCTGCCTACTGTTCCCCTTCCAGTGGCAGCACATCTACCTTCCCATCCTGCCTGCACCACTGCACCACCTGCTGGACGCCCCTGTACCCTTCCTGATGGGACTCCAGCGCAGGGATGGGGTTCAAAGGTCATCCCTCAACCTACCCCATGAGGTATGATAATGGCAAAATAAAATGGCATACCATCAATAATGCCATCAATAATCCCCTCGTCTCATTCCGATAAATATCATCGACGAGTGTTTCCGATGCTAACAACGAAAATTGTTGTTTAGCTTGTTGTTGACTTGTTGTTAGCTTATTGTTTAGCTTGTTGTTTAGTTAGTTAGTTAGTTCAGTTCAGCATGTTCAGAATGTTAAGTTACCCTGAGGCGTGGGCCTGGAAAGGTCACATGATGCAGGTTTTTCTAGAATTGAATTTTGCATCATCACTGCTGGGAGATCATGTTAAACTACAGCTATTTGTTGAACTGAAAAGCTATCTCCATTTTGGCTCCTTGATGTAACGCTTAGTGGTGCGAAGTTCGGCTCTTGGTTTGTCCTCGATACATTCGAGTTCTTTCATAAATGACTTATATTTCTCCGTTCATTTAACCCACAGGCCCTCCCCAACGTGTGTGCCTTATGACTCTGCTGCTCGAGTCTACAAGGCAGGCATCGAGTACCCGAGTTCAGCATATACAGTCTATGCATTGAACAGCAAACCACAGCAAAGTCACTTCAATAAAACCTGAACAAGTTAATAAGTTGAGAGTTATGTTAAGAAAGTAACTCCTCTGTGTTTTAGGTTTATTTTACACAAAATGTGGTGTCCACAATGCAATTTATGTTCAAACGATGTTTGAATTGCCTACATTACTCATTAACTTTATTAGCATTGGCAAATGGGTTTTTATCATTGCTCACGTTAGCATTGTGCCTAGTGGGGAAAGAGTGTACTTTCAATGCAATTTCCAACTGTTGCTCCAGCTGGCTCAGTTGAGTGAATATGGGTATCCATATGTATAGGACTACATTAATATAAAAATTATTATTATTAGAAAAATAATAAATATTGAGTTATTCATTAAAATACATCCATTCTATATTCTTTGTGGGTATTTTAGCAAACAGTATAGATTCACAACCTCTTCACAATGGCTATCAAACCGAAATCGAAAAGGGTTGGGATTCAGTTGGAGATGTGCGAGTCATACCAGTAGGGATATTAGGCAGGTTTGTGCTTGCGTTTTGGTGCATGCCAAACAGTATGAAGATTTGTTCATAAAGAGTCGGTTGAACTTTCACAACACTAGTTGTCCCAAACCGAAGTCCTCCGGTCATGAACGTGACAGTCGTGGAAATTATAATTCCAGAAATATTTAGCATATGATTAGAATGGTAATTACGAGTAATAATAGCAGTTAATAAGCTGTATCTATGCTTGAATGTGTGGCTCACGCATAGATACAGCTTTTAAGGTTTGTAAGTCTTTCTAAAATAATCCCAAAAATGATCGTATTGTATCTTACTGCAGTGTATTGGATGTTACTGTAGTGTATTGTATCTTACTGTGTAATGTAGTGTAATGGATGTTATTGTAGTGTACTGGGCTGCTACCAGTCCCAATTCCCAGTTTCCCCAGAGGGAATGAGCTGGCGGTCAGCTTCTGAAGGTCGTGTTTCTGCTTACTCTGCTGCTCACCAGATCTTTCTGGGATGCACACTTACTCACTACACATAGCACTTTATACTGTACACACACTCTCTCTCTCTCTCTCTTTCTCTCACTGTATGTATGTATGTATGTATGTATGTATGTATGTATGTATGTATGTGTGTGTGTGTGTATGTATATATGTATGTATATATATATATATATATATATATATATATATACATACATACATACATACAATGATGAAAAGGCAGGGTTACGATGCAAAAGTCAACATAGTTTTATTTAGATTACAAGGGAAGGAGTGGGGAAGGCTATGTTCTTGCTGAGGGTTCTTGAT
>OOFB01007989.1:17547-56490 GCA_900323305.1 Trachyrincus murrayi | reverse complement strand
CCTGAAACCTCCATCTAAACTGCATGCAAGTGTGTATTAGTTTGAGTTTGAGTGTGAGTGTGTGTGTGTGTGTTTGTGTGTGTGTGTGTGTGTGTGTGTGTGTGTTTGTGTGTGTATGTGCGAGAGCAAGAGTGTAGAATTAAAGGCTCCGAAACCCGTGTTAAAACATTCACCCTCAAACATTCCATTCTGAAACCCTGCACCAGGAACGCTTCTTAAACCCTTTCATCATTGCTGTGATAATCATTAGCGTGTGTGTGTGTGTGTGTGTTTGAGGGGGTGGGGTGAAGACGTCAAGGAACAATCACTCTAATGCATGGGGAATGTGGGAGAGTTTGGGCTTCAGCAGGTGCAGCCTTGAGATAAGAGTGAATGAGGAGGCAGGAAACACATAGGAGCTTACACACAATGACAAAAGATGCAACCTTGCAAAAACAGCTTAGTGCCGGACTATGTGCTCATCTATATGCTGCTTCAACGCTCTAATCAGCCAAACTGTGGATAGACAGATGTACATAAAAGGGAATTAGAGGAAAAACACCATACCGATATATAAAAACAGTACAACATATACAAATGTGCACTAAGATGAAAGGCATACATATTTACAAAGCCATAGAACTATGAGGGTTGGAAGCCAGTTATAAATTCACACATTATAGTATTATTGTTGAAAGAGAATACAACTCAAATATAGTATAATTTGTGTTTATACCGTTTTCCCGGCTGTTAAACAGAGCTAGATTACTAGCTTGTAACAACAGGTTTGTTTATACTGTGTGTTTATACTGTGCGTGTATTCGTATTTATGTAATGATGAATCCATCATCCAGAGATGGCAGGTTCTAGCAACCTGATCAACATTTGGCCTATCCGCCGGTTTCGCTGGGTGATCAGGTGGTTGTCTAGTTTAGGCTTATTCCTAGAAAACCACAAAGAGTCTCCCATCTAAAGCCAGGGTCACCCAACACGCCAAGATGAATGAATGAATAAACGAAAGACGCCACGCCTGGTAATACGAATCACTGTGTCACAGCGGTGACATCACAAGCTGCCAAGCATGCATAGAGCTGATAAGGTTCACTGTCCATTAAGTGTGTCCTATTAGGTTTCGCTAATCAATAGAAAGATATTTATTATGGAGAAAGGCTAACGAGTGCTAAACTAATCATCCCTGGAAGGGGGCTGCGGTTTGTCCGGGAAGCAGTTTTACCTTTGACCCAGATAAAACAAAAGCAGGAAGAGAAGGTTTAGTCCAGCAGCTTGTTCTGGTGCACGTATTCTGTAACAGTACGCACACACGTGTGGTCCGTTCTGTGTCTCTCACATGACTAGTCACTGCTCGTAATGCAATTATATCTACCGAGGATAGTAAGAGAACACCACAGCCAAATGCTGCCGTCTTGCTTCGTGCTCAGTGTTAGTTAGTTGATATTTAGACATTCCTAGATCCGGCGACAAAAGGAGCCCAAATTGACAAGATGTCACGCAACTTTATCGCTCAGTTAAAGTGAGATACAAACTGCACAGAAATGAACCCACACAAGAGTCAATATTTTATGACGATCGACGAGACCTCTGGATGACGGGAGCAATTCCCCAATGAACGATGAAGTGGAGGGGAAGGTGTGTGATTGCATACGTGTGTGTGTGTGTGTGTGTGTGTGTGTGTGTGTGTGTGTGTGTTTGTGTGCGCTCATGGGCTGACGTGTAATTGTAGATCCTCAAACCAAAATTACTCATCAATCCATCGTCCTTTAACCAGTGTGTTGACTCAGAGAGAACAAAGAGGGTATATAGTCAGGAACCCATTGCTCTCCATTGGTGGTGGCGATCAGAGAGAGAGAGAGAGAGAGAGAAAAGGGCTGAATCAAACGCGATAACTCATCTATGCAATCACAAGCACCTCACAGTGAGAGTCATACACATGCGTCCCTTGTATGTAGACACGCACGCATTGTTGTAAAAGCGCAGCATCCAAAGAGCTGCCTCCACTCACAAGAGGAATTGAATGTGTAATAGTATCACCAGAGCTGTTTGTGTGTGTGTGTGTGTGTGTGTGTGTGTGTGTGTGTGTGTGTGTGTGTGTGTGTGTGTGTGTGTGTGTGTGTGTGTGTGTGTGTGTGCGCGCATGTGTGTGTGCGTCAGGTGTGCGTGCGTGTTCAGTGTCACAGTGGGTTGGTCACTACCGTGTAGATTCAGAATGGGGCTGGACCAGTGTCAGCGTGAACTCTTCACCCCGAGCGGGCCTCACTGCTCAGAGCAAACAGTGAACCAACAGCTGGGATATTGACCCGGGCTGATACGGTATCAGCGCACATTCCAGTGAAGCCGCGTGGTAAAGGTCACCGACGGACGCACGGACCGTGGCCACGAACACAGTGGCTTCACCGTGATGACGACGACGTCATGAAGAGACACAAAGTGATAAAAGTGGAGTCTGCAGTTAACGCACCGGCGACGTTAGCTGCAGAGATACTGCGGCCACATGCATGCAGACTATCCTGTCTGCTGCTTTATGGCCGCCATGAGTAAATGGAGGGTGGCCGGTCTCATGCTTTCTGCGATGGCGTATTAAGTGCTATTGAATCCATTGACGTCTGGGATTATACAAAAGACTGTAGTGAACTGATTACACCGATCGATGATGTAACGCAGTGCAGTGCGGCAGCTTTGAAATCGATTTTGAAGTTATGATGTGTGGTTTTACTGATATTATATGTATTTTATGTTATGAGTATACGTTACGTACGTTTACGGCCGAGTCATCCAACAGAGCCAGTATATTCTCAGAGCGATCTCACTGGTTTTAAAAGCCAGTATTCAGCCAGTATAAAAGCTAGTATTCATAAGGTGAATACTAAGAGGTTCCTCTGTGAATCTCTTTAGCTGTACAATATAACGCTTAATCCTTGGCTACACCAACTTGAAGCTGGAGCTCAACTTGAGGAACTTCATCAACCTAGAGATAAGAGAAGGTTCTCTCAGAAGCTCTCTTGGACTTGAAATCAAGCATTGAGAAATATTGCTAAACATTTATGAGGCGAGCCTAGATCTGCATTGTTTCAAGGATTAAACAATGAGTAATATTTATATGGATGATAATAATATGTATATCAATACAGTATATCGGTGTTGCATATGTATTGTTGCATTGATGTTGTCCTAAACATTAATGAGCCTTGCATTGTTGCCTCCATTCGGTTGCCCTGCCTCAAATGTGACAACGCAACAATGCAAATTGGATAATCGAATGGCGGTTTGACCAATCTACTATTATGATGCCTCAGTGCAGAGAGGTGAGAGGAGAATGGGGAATGGGAAATTAAACGCAACTGAGAGACTGGTGGCAAATCAAGTGAGACATCATCATCGTGCTGACGCAAATCATGCAGGAGTTCGTTTGTCATTCCTTACCGTTTCTTTCAAGCTATGAAAGAATAAAATAATATTATTATTATTGTAATAATAATAATAATAATAATAATAATAATAATAATAATAATAACAATAATAATAATAATAATAGCAATAATAATAACAATTCGTATTCTTCTTCTTCTTATTATTATAACAATAATAATTCTGGTAATAATTGTGGTCTGTATCTCCCTCCACGTCCAAAAGAAATGATAGAAAACGAGATACATAAGGGGAAATATTATGGTTTTATTGGTTGAATGGCGGGTTTGTGCAGAAAGTAGGTCTACATTTAGTGGAGCTGTTACATATGCTACGTGATATGAATTAAATAGCCTACAGGGAACAGGACCAGTCAACAATCTGACCTCATTGCCATGCCTAGTACTTTTTGAATTTGTATTATTCACATTCATGAAGCAAATCCTTAATTTCCCCTCGGGGATGAATAAAGTACGCGTATCGACCTAGTTCCGGATTTTGTCTTCTACTACCACCTGGTGGTCAAAGCTTCAGGAGGCCTCAAACTAATAGCTTTGAAAAAGGCGTCACAAGCTGCGCCATATGACCATCTGGGTATCAATGCAATCAACAGACACACACAACCCTTAGTTGGACGACGGACTACACATGTGTTATCAAACCTATGTCTCAACTCATTTGTTGTGGTTAGTTTTTGTTCATATTTTCTCACCATTAAATAAGCATTTGTTTTTGTATGTGCTATATTGCATTTAAAGTTGGCTAAATTGTCACACAAAGTGACGGGTTTGATTTTTGTCATCGTTCATTTACATCTTCATTTATTATTATTAAAAATGATGAATTACCATACCATACCACCTATACTTGTAATAGAGCTACTTTTCTCTTTCTTGCTCTCTTACAAGTTATAAGGAGTAAGGCTGTATGGATATGTAAGCCTGTGTAGCCTTATTACAAAAAGACGATAGAAAAGCCTTATTTACAGTGCTCATATCTACTCAGGTCTGTGTTTTGTGTGTTTTGAGATGTGATTCTCTTCTGACAATGACCTCACTTTTACAAGCAGCCACTTAGCCACAGTTCTTCAGTCGCATAGCTCCCCCTTGTGGAGTAAATCAACATTTTCTTTCACGACATGATTGTGTAAATTTGTGATTTAAATAATGTTAGTGGTTCTTGACAATACATAGTTTTTTTCTGAACTGTTCTTTTAGGCAGTATTGTAAAATGCCTTCAATATTGATGCTGTCAACATTGTTTTTTATATTGTTATTTTGAAGGGTCATTCATGGAGGCAGGATTCGTGTAGTAGCCTGAATTTTCCCAGCCGAAAGGAACTGCGTTCGATGCCCAATGTCCTCAGCCTACCTGTAGGCATCTACAGGCAAGATGCCCCTACCTGCTCCTTAATTACATGTAGGCCTACTGTATCTGAATTCGCTGTACGTCGCTTTGGATAAAGCTAAATACTCTAACTCGCCTAAATAGTAAATAACTTACTGTCTGTATACAGAAATATAAAACTCTCCTTCTACTTCATCTAGCAGCAGACCCGGATCTGGGCACACAATCTGGGCGGGTTGAAAATTAGCCAACTTGGTCAAATGGTGCATTTGAGATAGCGATGTCTCCATCCCTCTTGAAATAAATATAACCACAGCAGGTCGACACCTAACTTAACCTACTTCTAACCCCCACCATGATCTACACCTTACATGGGTGCTATTGGATTTACGCATCAGAAAGACCAGAATGTAACGTAAAACACAGTCGTCTCGCTCATTTCCGCCGTGAAAATGAGTTGATCCGCGAGTTGATCCAGAATCCACTCCGCGAGTTGATCCACAATCCACTCCGCGAGTTGATCCAGAATCCACTCCGCGAGTTGATCCAGAATCCACTCCGCAGCTTACGGCTCCCCTCGGCGCTTCTCAAGTTTCACTCCAGCCCTCCGGTTCTTCTCGCGTGTTGTCAGGCAGAAGCACGCAGTCGCAGACATTGAGGCGGCGGGTGTCTGAATTTTTGGAAACTTGACGACTGGAAAAATACTCAGTCAGTCATAACCGAGTTAGTTAAGCTGTGTGGTTTTTGTTTTGTCTTTGGCCACAATGTCGGTAGGCACTGAGTCGTCTGGATTCTCGAGTGAAGAGGTGCTAAGCCATCATTTCCCTCTTCACCGGGCGTGCAGGGATGGCGACGTCGGTGCCTTGTGTTCCCTCCTCCAGTGCATCGCAAACCCGGCGGACTTGACGGTGGAGGACTCCTTCTACGGATGGACACCCATACACTGGGCCGCTCATTTCGGAAAGGTAGCTTTAATGGCCACTGCGTTCTTTTTAATGTCGAAAAACGTATAGAAAACGCGTTCATGGTGTTAATATTGTCTGGCCGTTTGCTAATAATGGCCAACGCTAACTGAAGCGCTAGCGCCAACTACGCACACGATTGTTTCGGCGCTGGGCGAACCGTTGACCATGACATCATTTGTTGTGTGTTGCATGAACGGTCGTTTGGTGTTGACGATTTATTTTTGCATAATTTAGACTGGTATATTTATCGTCTTTTCCTAGGATGCAATTTTCTATCCTGCTTTTCTTTTTTGGGTGCAGTCTTGTCTTGTGGTGTTCACTGCTATCTCTTAACGTCTCTGGCACGTTGGCACCGACTCATGTTTGCTTCCAAACAGCGTGGAGGTGTGGCGTCCTGGCGGGAACACCCGGAACATGAAAGGCTCTGTAATGACAACCGCCTGATTTAAAAGAAAAGTGCGCGGAGTCAAACATTATTAATCATTATGATGAGTACCACTTGCCTCTGAGATGTTAGTGTCATTATTTTGTGGTAAAGTAAATACATGATTTAAGGAGAATATATATTTTTTTTTACAAACTGGATTAGTTCTGGTAACTAATGGAAATCTCTTCCTCTTTGTTTCTGCTCGTCTCTGACAGCTGGAGTGTGTGATGCGTCTGGTTCAGGTGGGCTGTGGTGTGAATGCGGTGACCTCCAGGTTTGCACAGACGCCCACCCACATTGCTGCCTTTGGAGGGCACCCTGATTGCTTGTTATGGTTACTGCAAACCGGTGCAGATATTAAAAGACAGGTATGGCAGTAAGACCCGACCTCACACTTTTCACATCACAATATGCAATATAGCTTCATCATATACAGTTTAGCCAGCAACATAACACACATGCACTATCTGCATACCAAACGAGTATACAGGAGGACGGGAAGAATCGAGCAGGGATTATTTGATACAGAGGATAAAAACATTAGCTAAAACAAGTATGTGGTTGCTATGTTAAGTAATCCTCTACAATGAAGACTCCTTGTTACTGAGACACTGGTCATGCATGTTGAAGCATTAGGGAAGGAACAGAGCCGGGAGTATTAAAGTGGGAGCTCAGAGCTGATCTCATCAAAGGGATCATCCGTACTATAGGTCGTGACTCATGCACCCTTTGTCACCCACTCTTCCTCCCAAATTGCCTCCAGACTCTGGTGTTGGCATATCCACACATTTGGTTAAATAATCCACATCCTCTTCCTCTCAGTCTCTGTGATGTATTTTTTCCTATTTAAAAGTTCACAGACAGTACTACATGTCATGCACCACCGTGAGGAGTGCAGATTAGTAGGTCACGGTTACATAACGGTGTCTTGTCTAGTAAGCCATCGTTGGCTTGCAGTTCTCTAATAAACACAATGTTTTTGTCTATGTATGCGCTTCTATTGTGTTCAGCGTGTATTTACTTGAGATCGTTACACTTGGATGTTTTAGGTTTAGTTTAGGATTCTCCTGGATCCGTGAAGATGTAGCCGCATGGAGTTTTAAGTGCAGCATTTTCATATGACCCACATTTTGTATGGTTAAACAGACAGCATCCAGACTGTTGGAAATATCCGTGCTTCCACAGCTTTGAAATTCCCTGAAATCCCCTCCCACCCCACCCATTTGTAGTCTAGTCCTGCCATGTTTATGAGTGGGTGGCGGTAACGTCTGGGTGTAAAGTTTACACTCGCACCCTCCGTCTTTGCCCCATCTTGCGTTCGGCAACAAGATGAAAACTTGGAGGGATTCTGCAGAGAGTCTTTTTTACATATATATTCATCCATTCATTCATTGTCATGCGTAGTGTTTTGGGCCGTTGGACAGCCCAGGACTATAGAGTGTGTGTTCCTTTGCTTCTAACGTGGCTCTCCCTCCACCCAGGACTATAGAGTGTGTGTTCCTTTGCTTCTAACGTGGCTCTCCCTCCACCCAGGACTATGTAGGGGAGGCGCCCATCCACAAGGCTGCCCGTGCGGGTAGCCTGGAGTGTGTCAGAGCTCTCTTGATGCAGGGAGCGGAGGCTGAGTAAGTCCTACTGTAACCCATCTTCTCTGTCCTCTTCTCTCTTCTGTTACTACCCAACATCTTAACTTTTAACACCTTTTGCAAGGGACCGCCACCAAATCTGCAGTGAAGTGCAGGACACCTCTGTGCTATGTTATGCAGTTTCTACAACGACAGTTTCTACAGCGATTTCTCGATGACCCTCAATATATTTAAATCGTCACATTTGGTGGCAGCTACAGACTTGGATTTGAACATTGGCTAGAATATATTATGTATCTGGGTCAATAAGCTTTCTATCCTTTGATGGTAATATGGTTCAAAATCTGGATTACATTAATCGTCTCAACAAGCAAATAATAGCCATTTATTCCCAAATTTGGGGCCAGTCCATGACATTGATTGTTCAATATTTAACAACACCGGACGTCAACATGTCCAAATAATAATTGTATTTTTAAAAAATCATATAGATGTATTAACTCTAGCATGTTTTGGTGGTGTTCCCCTGAAAATGACATTTAGAAAAATAATAGAAATTGTTGTTTAATATTACAACAATTCACATCAATTTGCTCTCTGTGTATAATGGCCACCTTATTCACAATGTTAATTTATTTGGATTCTTAAAGATAGATTTATAACTTTGCAGTAAAATTGTTTTATTTATACTCTGAAATACGCTGACATTATGACATAAGCACTAAGCAGAGGTGTATATAACCTGTGGTGTAAGTTTTGTGTAACTAAACGTTTCAAACTATATCCGCTTCATTATGCATCCCAGAGAGCAATTTAATGTAAATGTTGATATAAGCATAGTAGGCCATGTTGCATGATCTTTGTTATATCCAGAGTGTGGTTTCATTTGTTGTTTGGTTTAGTGCATTGGGTACACAACTGGACCTGATGACCAAGTGCACATTCTCTTTTGGTCTGAATTGTGCTGTCAGTTTGAACGCTGCCTTTCTGTTGCATCAAATAAAAAATAGCCTTTATTACACAATTATTATTATTATTATTACTATTATTATTATTATTACACAGTGTACATATTTAGCTTGCTTTTAGATGAAGGCTTATGATATTGTTGGAGGCATAATTAGGCATGCTACTAATGAGTAATTATGCATGCCTCCTGTGTTTCAAAGCAAACAGTGACAAGAGAGAAGTATAAATATAGTAATGAGTAGACTGGCTGGTGTAGAGTGATATTTCATGCAAGCTAGCTATGAATTAATTAAGTCAGCTGTCACACACCTGTGTCTGACTGGTCTTTCAGTTACCCTTCTTGGCGTCCAAATGTACACACCCTGATTTGACATTGTAATGGTTAATGAAAGTATGCTGATGTATCAGCCCAAAACTATGATTATATGATTATTGGAGAGGCTTGAGTTAAAAAAAAAATTAACCAAACCAGTTTGCTTGGTAGACCAACTTGGCAGACCAAGTTGCTAAAAGCTAATTATTGTTAATTAGCATTGTAGTTACTTGACCTCCTACTGTGACAAATCAGTCAGTATTGATGAGAGGATTTATGTTTAAGATACATTTTTAACTAAAATAAAAATACCTGAGCATTATATACACTCTATTCTTAATTGTATTTGTGCAATGAGCTGTTTCATGCTGACACTCTCATATTCCAGTAATCAGAAACTACACCGTGTTAACACATGCTGTGTTGTTTATTTAATATGACCTGGTTCACAGGATTAATGAATGCTGAAAGGGCATGTTGACATCTATTTAACGGTGAATATAGTTCATAGAGGTACCGCATCAGCACATTTAAAAATGTTCAAGCTGGTTCATTAACTGCAGAGCAGTTCTGCTTTCTGTTAAAATTCTCAATATTAGTGGCAAAACCTTCCTACATAGTGTAACACATTGTAGGTACGGTCAATGTACCACTTTAAACAATAAGACACCATTTTACATCGACATGCAATGTTCTATGTAGAAACATGTTTGTTCATTAGTAGACTGCACAAGTACTGAGCTGGAACACTACACAGCATGCTTTCTCTCTGGGTGCTTACTGGATACTTGGACGGCATGATGTGCACTTGGTCATCGGCTTCTGTGTGCACTGATGTGACGATGATATAATGATTGTTTTTTCCCCTGCAGACCGTAGAATTGTTTCTTACCTCATGTCCTTTTTTAGCTCATGTTCCAAAAATAAGGAGGCTCACTGCCAGCAGGGAAGTAAAGCCAAACTAGGTGGGAAAGAAGCTCATGACAATTTTAAGATGCCTTCTGTAAATTAAAATTAACTTTAACACGAATGTACTGCTTCGTTATACATAAGATAACACTTTATCAATCCCCGAAGGGAAGTTCTTGTGTTACCACAGCAGCAGCAGCAAAAAAGTCGATAAGTATAAGAATACACATTGGAATAACTACAATATGTTTATACCTATATACACAATACATCTAACAGAGTAAATTAAGGTAATAACAGATCATCAGATTTATGCAAAGCCGCACATTCGTCAAGACACGTACTCAACTTTAATGTTTTTAAATTAGCTTTTAGATTATAATATAGACCTTGAGGCAACTTAAATATGAAAACCTTGTATGATCTATGTATGATTTGATGCTAACGAATATTTATATATATATATACATATATAATATTAATATGAAGTCAATAGTAAACACTTGATTGGAAGTCAGTCATCCTCGATGGAAGCTAGCTACAGCCAGCTTCAAAGTAAGAAAGTTGACAAGTTTATCTTTATGCTAATTATATGTGGTGCAGTTGTTAGTCTACAACTCTTCTTACTTTCATCCACGTTTCGATCAAAATGACTGAAACATCATGCAATTCTATTCACTTTCATACATTATTTAATTTATCATAAAATTTTACCAAAATGGAAAATGGCATTAAAATGTACAAGAAATGCAGTATGATGCTCAAAGTGTACGATAGTTGTAAAGTCGCATTAGGAAAGAGCTACTGTGTCGTTTTACAAAAAATACACGTATGGTTTCATTCATTACCATATATTACGATAATTGTTTAATCTAGTAATTATTGAGTTTTTAAAATTTGATGGCAAATAAGATGTTACCCATGACAATAATTTCCCACTAATGGGAAGCTATTCCTAGTATAACATTATTCCAAATAATATAAGGAGTCAAGTCATAAATTAATTACACATTTAAATTGTTACATTTGCAGTACAATTCAATTTTTGTTATTTAAAATAAGTATTTCCACTTTTTGGATTTGATTTGAAATTCCAGAAAGAGTTTTATCATACTTCACAAATGTTACAAGCATATGTGCTTACACATAGTATGCATATTATCAAATATCTATTATATTATATGAAGATATTACTCATATCTGCAATGCCCAGCTACTGCTGTCACCCAATTGAACCTTTTACTTGGTCCATCTACAAACTGGAATTTAAATGTATACTGCCATACTCTCCGGGCTGTTGGTATTAAACAGACTATAATTGCAGAGTCTGATTTTGTTACTAGACAAAGCATGATTCGCCACTACAATTGACCATGTCTGAAGAGGTAAAAATGATGCCTTGAGACTACACAGTGTATACACATATACACAGTGCATTCAGAAAGTATTCGAAACCATTCACTTTTTTCACAGCTAGTTAGCGCCCCAATAAAACACGACTCAGTCATCATTCTACACGTACTTCCCCACATTGAAAAGGAGAAAACATGCTTTTTGTGCATTCAAATCTGAAAGCACATGTATGTAAAACTCCATGCCCTGTACTTGGGTACTTTGTTGGCACAGAGATTACAGCCACCTGTCCTCTTGAGTATCTTACTACAAGCTTGACCAACTTCTCTCCTTCCAGTATCCTCTCAAGTCAGGTTGGTTGGGAGCGTCAGATATTTCCAGAGAGGTTTGGTCGAGGTGAGCCCCACAGACATTCAGAGACACCCGAAGCCGCTCCTGCGTACTTTGTTTTCTTGGCTGTGTGCCTATAGTTACCCAGGGTCTTGTTCTAACTTCTCCCCATTCTGAGGTCCTGATTGCTTTGGATCAAGTTTCCCCAATGATCTCTCTGCAGTTTGCTCTGTTGATCTTTCACTCGATCCTGACTCGTCCTTCAGCACCTGCAAATGAAAAACATCCCCACAGCATGATGCCGGCATCACTGTGCTTCACTGCAGGGATGGTTAATGACGAGGTGATGAGCGAAGACCATGCTGAAAACCTGAAGAAACCACAGTTCAATCTTGGTTCTTGGTCATCTCACAGACGGAGGCCCTTTTTCACAATGATTGCCCAAGTTAGCCGGGCTGCCAGCTTGAGGGATATTCTTGGGGGTTCCAACTTCTTCCATTAATGGAAGATCTGGTATTTTGGACCTACCAAAGAAGAAAATAAAAATTAAAATGACCACCAAGTGAACTCCAATCAAGTTATGGAAACATCTAAAGAATGAAAAATGGAAGATTGGTCTTTATACTTTCCTAAAGCACTGAAAACACTATCACGTTAATATTCTAGAAGATGCCAACACTTTTCCATTCCAACTCATCTGACCATTATCTGACCTATTACATTTTCTTTTTAAGAAAGCCATTTGTGCAATTCTCCTCCCATTAATTTGAAACATGGAATTTCAGATCAAATATTGTAAATCTAAATTCTAAAACATCAAACCTAAATACACCTTTAGTTAAGCATTCAAAATATAACTGCAGTTTGATGTAACTATATAAAATATAACTAATATGAAAATAAACACACAAACATTGAATGCGTTTTAGATTTGTCATGAGCGTCAAAAGTGCTATAGTTGTGAACTGGGGGATAGTGCATAGAGGCCGCCATCTAGTTAGAGTAGTTAAAAGTTGCAAGAGCTTGGTGAAAGGGGTTAGATTGCCACTGCACCATTAGATGAGCTATTAACTGTATACTGCTAACAAATCATCCTGTTGCAATGGTTTTACACTGTCAATTTATTATGCAGATTATTTCGCATATTAAAACTGTTTTATCTGTCTGTCACTTACAATATTAACCCTATACAATGATATCATACAGTCTGTTTTGACATCTGATCTTTTGTCACCTTTCTTTTCCTGAAAGTGACAATAAGTAAGAAATAAATTCTGTACTGTTAACGGAACAGAACCATACGTTTTAATGTTTTGCAGCCATTGAATTGGAAATGACTTGGTTTTTTCAAGTAATCCTTGAAAGGGGGAGAATAGACACTGCAGAGTCTGCCCCGTTCCCTGGGATAGCCGCACTGTTGTGGCATTGAGTGTTCTCACTATCGCTTCCTATCAACACACTGGCAAACTGTTGAGGTATTTCTTGCGGTGATTGGTTTTAATGCTAGGACTTTATAAATCAAAACGTTAAAAAAAAATAATATGTATGTTTTTTTGTAGACATGCATGCTTTGCTATTCATAATTGTTCCTGTATTCAGTTTTTTATTATTTTTTTTATTTGTTATTTTTAACTAACCATAGGATCCCTTTGTGAGGACAGGTTTAATCATGTGAGTCCTATGTCAACATGTAGCATGATAATAGGGTGCCTCTGGGAGGTTAGAGAATAGCAAGGAGGAGGTGATTGTGTTTTAGGATCAAAAAGCAAAGCATACCAGGCATTTACAAAAAAATTAACGCTTCCTTTTTAATTATCCTGCCAAAAACGGGGCTTGGGGGAGACCACTATTTTGTTGAATCACTGGTGTCGGTTGGTGGTTGGTCTCACTAATGGTTTTTATTTCTAAACTTTTGGCTAATTACGTATCATGTAGTAAGATATAATATATCCATTTATTTTACATATGCTAGTATAGAATCTGAATTTCAAACTCTTGTAGGTTTCCCTAACCGAGACAGAATAAAGCAAATGTGCTCAAATTGCGACAAAACCCTATCTGAGAAATGACCTTGAGAAGTTAAGAGATTAGTCAGATTAACTGCTGCAGCCACCAAGCGTCAAGAGTCTTTACCAAAATGTGACTAATGTAATAGTAATGTGTAATTTGGTCATTCTAGTTTAATCTATGTATACGTTTGGTGGTTGCCTACAATTATTAAAAAAAAAATATATATATATATATATATTTTTTTTTTTTGTGTGTGTATATTTATTATATATTCATTTAATTAAAAAAAAAAAAAATTTGATGGTGCATCGCCAGCTTCCAACTCCTGGCATAAGTTAGGTGTAAGCACCTCGTCTCTGCCGCTGCAATAGCCACAGACGGCTTCACTCACTGCTCTTTGCACCTTATCTTGTGATTCTTTGCAAGCAGTCGCCCATTGCAAGCAGTTTTGTGGCAAATCTTTGATCTGAACTGGACTTGGCATTAATCATGGACAGAACCATAGCGGTAAACTTCTTTACTGCTGAATAATCATAAAATAGTTCAGCACAGAAATAACGAATGACTAAACACAGTTTGTGTTGTTATTCAATAATATACAAAATAAAAGACTCCTTTTAAGTGAGGCCATTTCACCAACCACATTCATATAAAGCTAAAAGATTTGTAACTTTGGAAGCGTTAATTTGAAGGGGACAGGCAATGTCTATGCAGGTTGATGTGTTTTAATTTTTACAGAAAATGTTTGTCATGTGCACTATTTCCCGAACTTTATTTACACACCTGTTTAGGATGAGAGAAGGAACAGTTCATTTGTTTTTTAAATATTTGAATAAGCAAACAATCGCCTTGTACTGAAACAAAATGTAAGTATGAAAGGCAATGTCACTTGGTTTAACATACTTCATACTAGACACTCTTCCTTATTAATAGGTTCATAACTTCCAACTATTAGCCTATTTGTCATGAATATAAATAATCAAATTAAATATTATTATGGGCAATATGTCATAATTAGATGCATTGTTCTTAGAGGAGACGTGCATTTTGAATAGTGCATTGCTACCTACATGATGACTAGAAGAAGGTGTTACGTATTGTTCTCCTCTATTCCACTCAGAACAAAAAGCCTATACACATGGCTCAGAAGCACCACATTATTTACACAAAGACCCATTTTGTTCTTGAGAACTCTGCAACTATTGCACCAGAATCCTGTGCATTTGGCTTCCAAACAAATCCAGTGTATTTAAACTTGGCTACAGTATTTAACTTTGGTCGTTTTGCTAAAGACCATCCATTGAGCCTTGTTATATTTTTTTTTTAGATGCTTTTTTTTTTAGATGCTTGTATGCCATTAATAAGAAACCCCTGCCTCACATTTTCCAAAATGTATATCCTTAAATATATAAGTAGTTCATATGTCGGTATCTTCAACCAATGACATTGTTTCCATCACGAACATAAACCCAGAGATGACTGGGGAAAATTTGAAATCACTGCATTGTTTGCTTGTTCATAATCCCACACATAGGATCACAAAATACCTGCTGCAACTGGATATGATTAACACTGTTGGCACACTACTGCCAAGCGACTGATTGTCATATTACTGAGCTTTCTATTGATCTAAGGCTGATGATAGTTGTTTTTTTCTAAAGCTTCCTGGAGGTTTCTAAATGTTCCAGACTCAACGTGCTTGAATGCTTTCTTCTTCAGTCACCGTTCTGAACTTCCATTCTTGATGCTTATCCGATTCTACCACTTGGCGGTAATGGAATCCGAAAGTGATGTTCTTGACAACGCGGAAGACTTTTCTACTTGCGCCATAATGGACCCACGGCTATCTGAACCCTGAACTACATGAAGAAGAAATGACCTCCTTTACCAGTGACCATGCTCCTTGACGTCCCATCTCCTTGTATTTTGTATTTATGTGTACTCTTCTTAAGAAGAAAGAAGAACCGCTTACTCAACCTTCCGGATTTACCCGAGAGATTCTGTCTAGGATGAAGACCGCGATCGCGTCCCGTCTTCTCTAATCTTCTTGATGACCAGGCTGACCTCAACAAGCCGAAGCTCACCCAGCTAAAGTCTACTGGTGCAGCGGTCAACATGCTAACTATGACAACTAGAATGTGTATCATCAGCTGATCAACTAGATTGTCTCAGTCATTAATTGGAATTGTATTCTTATTCATATTAGTCGTATCCTTTTGCAGCAGATATTTTTTCCCTTATTTAAGCCATTTTTAATGATGATTTTTAGCTTTGTTATGGAATATGAATATGATCCAAAAAGGATCATGCGTCATCCATCATTCAGATGACGAGGAGTTGAGAGGATAGCACAGTGCAGGCTGTGTGTGTGTGTGTGTGTGTGTGTGTGTGTGTGTGTGTGTGTGTGTGTGCGTGCGCGCGCGTGAGTCTGGAGTGTATGTGTGAGTGCGTGGTGATCTTGTTCTCCACAAGCTGTTTCCAGGGACGTACCTGACACATTCCCTTCTTGTTGTACAGTCTGAGGAATGCCAGTGGACTGACCGCTGCCGACCTGGCCCATGCCCAGGGTTTCCGGGAGTGCGCGGAGGTCCTCTTCAATGCCCAGAACCTCCAGCGGAACCTGGCTCCGTCCCAGGGCCAGCTCACAGGGTTCTGCCTAAACGGGACTGCCCAGAATGGGGACGGCTCTCGCCCGACCCTCCAGGGGAGGAGTTTCCTCAATGGAACTCCTAACAGAAAGCGGTCATTTGATGGAATGGAAGCCAATCAGATTAAAAAGCCAAGAACAAATGGTACGTTGTTACACTTGACGCATCATGCTGATGTTTAGGTGTGTTAGTGGTGGAGAATCGGGAATGGGATTAAGATGATGGAAATGTTAGCAGGTCAGCACTGTTTTGGTGGCTGTTTTGGTCTCAACTGCAACATTAAGTAAGTTTGGACACAAATGTTTAAATAAATTTGAAGTGATAGAATTCATTCTGTGAAGTTAATTTGATCATTAAAATAGTTTATTTAAAAAACCTTTATAATAATATGTAATAATTATAACATGAACCCTTGAATAGACATTTGTGTTTTGTTGCCATGTTGTTTATTATTGACACATGCTCCTTGATTAAATCCTTTTCAGGCTTCGGTGTCCCACCAGGACTGCTGAATGGAAACGGGCCACTGGGTGGTGCTGGAGAGGTCCACATGGAAAGCATGATCGAGGAAGCCACCACAACCTCAGGTGGGCCAGGACCCTTTACGTTTGGGCTGAGGGAGTTTGCTCCAGCACAAGGGATGGACCAGAGTGAGGACCAGGCCAAGGTGGACAGCTTTGGCCCCGCACCTAAAGAGCTGGAGATCATCACTGTGGCATCGATGCAGCTCCCCTGTCGCTGCACCAACTCCTATGCCTACCTTTAAAGGGGCTTGTGTGCCTGCGATTTGTATGTATGCCTACATTTGCAGCCTGGTCTTTTTGCAAAGTGTCTGCTGGGTACCATCTGGTTATGGTTAACCTGTGTATTGATTACATATGGACCTGTGTTTGTTGTTATGGCATATAATTGTACTGGATTTTTCAAATTTTCTTAAGATCGGTAATATATAATTCTACTTAAAAGTTGTCCTTGTTTGTTAGGCGTGTTTGTTGGTTTGACTGAAGTTTTGTCAAGGTGAGTTATATTTGATTTTTTGTAGGTAACAGATTTTTGTTTTTCTTGCACAATTATACAGGAACATGCTTTACTAGTGATGATTAAGGTCATGGTTTTGTTATGGATATATATAGGGCTCATAGTCATGTATACATGTTGAATTTAGTTTTAAAAAATCTAAAAAGGGAGAAATAGTTTGGCCACTTTACTGATTTGAAATGCAATGTTGTCATTGTCAGATGTGCTACTTTAGAACAGTTGCAGGCATTTGAAGTGCCTTCGTCCTTTTGGTAGTAGAATTGGTTCAACCTAGGGGACTTTTTCATTTTAGGTTTAGCTTTATCTGACAAAGCATTTCCTTCTCATTTGTTAAAAAAATAAGAGTATTACTTTATGCCAAAGCATATCCTTACAATGAATGTAATATGTACAAGAGCTTCACTGTGCAGCTTTTCCTCGGTTTGGAGGTGTGTAAACGCAAATGCTTAAATGTGTATACCTGGTATATAAATGGTAGTTGGCAGTCTCCTGTCGACCTTCGACATGTTTGGTAAATTAAACGGTGTAACCGTCACACATATTGTCATGATTGACAGGATAGTGAAGTTTAGCTAAATTATGTAGCTCAATTATAGTTTTACATTTACAAATGGAAGCTTGGTGAATATTATGTTTTGTCTCATGGTGTTTCATTGCATAAACTAACCGAGGCGTAAAGTTTATTATATACATGTCACAGACAAGTGAGGCCAGTCGAGGCTGGGTCTTCTCCCCATATGGTTAATGTCAGAATGTGTCTGGCTTTGGTCTGTAACACTACAACGGACTTTGGATTTACTTTGACCTAGTGCTCTCTTTGACCCAATGGATAAACCATTGTATTAGGGCAGTGTGTCAAACGGGCTGATAAGGCCAACTTTAAGGTCACCTATGTAATTATTACAGCTCTGTGGTAATCCACAGAGGTGGCTTTGTACCATATAATAGTTGTACAAAACAAAATCCGTCCCCTGGGAATGGACTCTTCTCCCACTACTCGAATTTACATTCGTTGTATTCATATGTTCTGACTGACTACGTTACGTGAATATGCCCCGTATATTTTGATTTTGTCTCATCTCCAGTGGCAGGTGAAACGCACTGTGGGGATATTTCCTCAAATGGCCACAGCCAGCAAGAGCTCCCAAACGGGGGTGGACCAACACCTGAAAACATCTATTGCCACCATCTTGCCTACAGGGACATGCCTGAGACCATTACCAACAATACTGCAGGCAGCCAACTGGAGCACCAGAAGTCTGTGAAAGCAGAGCAATTTTATGACCACGCTTTCTTCAGCACTATGCTCCTTTACCATGGCTCATAAATCCTTTGTTCATTATTGCTAAGCTTGATTCATGCCTAAAAGGCATTCACCTTACAGCCATCCAATGGTTCCGTTCATTTGTTTAAAAAAATCTAAATAAAAAATATTCTTAAAAGAGATGGCTTGTATTTACTGAATTTGCTGTTTTCCATGTATATCTTTTTTATTATTTCTTTGTGTGTGCAAAAGTTTCTGTTATTGGAAGAAGAAATACAATTAGTTTTATTACATGGTGTGTAATTAATGGTTGTGTTGAGCTGTAAATAGCTTAGTTTTTTCCTACATACACTTTATAAACTAGTTTTATTTTGGAACAAATACGCATCAATGTATTTAACCAATGCCTGTACTTGGATAATCCTGTCTGTTTGACTTCTAAACTAAGGAGTAATGTCTTTCAGTTTTCTTGATAAAAGTTTGATTGGATGAATACCATGATGCTCAGTAATACAAATAAAGGGTTTGTGATACTAAACCTTCAATCTTTTGGGGAGACCAGTTTATTTCTCACAAATGTGTTTAACATTTCTTAGATTCTCAAAGCACAGATCACTAATTTTGTCATTGTAATGTTAGTTAATGTAAACAGTTGAATAATAGGTTACACTCATTTTTTGGTCACCTGTCATCGGATCAAACCTTGATCACATCCTGCACTCAAAATACAAAATCCACGTAAGTTTAACCACTCCTCCCGGTAAATGCCACTTTACACTTATAGGGGAGAGTTATTACAGGGCTACGAACCACACAAATTCTTCCGAAGAGTTTTGTAGATTAATCGTATACGATTTTTAAAACATTCGTATCAGATAACGTCACCGTTATGCAGTGGTTGCTATAAAGTGCATATTCTGCATAGCTAATGTACACTTTAACTTCCTCCACCCCCCCTTTGGTGAAGTGGTGTCGTCTGATTTACCTAGCTCGACCAGTCGGGCCTCGAGTTATCAGAGAGAGAACAACTGGGTCGTCTCAGGTTTCGGCGACTGCAATGTAAAAAAAAAAGAAACAAATATAATCCAGTATTTGATTCAACCAGCGTACGTTGAAATAGTTAGCGTCGAGCATACGTTAACACACCTTTATAACAATGTCGACTCCAGCAAGAAGACGGCTCATGCGAGATTTTAAACGGTAAAACGACTTTAGGGGGTTTATTGCTGATGGTGGTGTGATGTGTCAAAAACAGCTAGCGTTGCTAGGCTAACGCGAAGCTAACACGGACGAAACTTGTCCAGCTTAGTGAACACACTGCTTTATTTCTCCGTCGACGTGATTGACAATTACCACCATAACATGCGTCGAATGAAAACGTCGTGTGATTAATGTTGTACTTGTTAGATATTGCCCAGTGGTGACACTCCGTAGTTAATAGTCGACGGCTGCGGTGCTGTTATGTGCTAACTAGCTTGTTGACCAAGTAGTCGGCATTTTAAATTGTATTGACTCTGGCTGAAGCGCCACGGCTGTCCTGTCTGTTATAAAGTTAGACAGTAAACACCTTCTGTGTGAAACTTGGAAAAACTCGTGGTCCCATTTAGGTTCTCGATTTTGCCTATTAGTGATCTGTGTTTGTTTTGCATGCTAATCTTACTGGTTTGGCTTGCCACAAGCCAATCTAGCCTAATTTGGTAGCAACACAAGACTTGTGTCCAAGAAATGTAAACATAATATTGAAACCGCTTTAATATCTGACTGTTGGATGTTAATTTATCTGGCAGTGATCACCGGGAACACTGTGAAAACGTACATAAGACTGAAGCCATTTTAAGAATGTGTGCCTGAAGTTTCCTTTTCAGTCAGCACGACTTTAAATGTAAGATGCTGGTCTTGAAATATAACTTGTAGTAGGTCTAACTAACTAGTATTTGTGACCAGCAAATTACTCCTGTCAAATGTGTCCTCAAAAATGAAAACACAAAATTGGTTAATTGTGTATATTTGGTTTGACTTTTTTGGTCGTGATTAGTGAATCCACTTGTTGGGGGTTCTTGTATTAGATTGGTCATCTATGCAGTTTGTACCGTAATAACAATGTATTGTCTTTGCTTCAAAAGTCTACAAGAGGACCCTCCAGCTGGGGTTAGTGGAGCCCCTTCTGAAAACAACATCATGGTGTGGAATGCAGTCATATTTGGGTAAGATAGTGTTGCTTTGCAAAACAGGAATTGCATTGTCTAGTTGTATTTGCTAGGGTGAAACAAAATGCATGAAACTATATGAAACAAATGTCATTTTCTTCACACACAGCCCAGAGGGAACACCTTTTGAGGATGGTGAGTGTTTGTCTGCTAACACAAAACAATGTGAATGTATTGAATGTAGGAAGGTAAATGCAATGTAGATGGCAATGCAAGATTCAACTCTTGACTAAAATACAACTATTTGCACTGGGCAAGTTGTATCTAGAGGTGTGTGGTAATCTGTCATTGTGGAAATACCCAGTCATCTTAATCCTTAATCATTGATTAACAGCAATACAGAGTTGCATTAATCTCCAACCATCTTTAATACATGATTTATTACATAAGTAAACAGGAAACTCCGTTTTGTTTCTTGCGATAGGTTTGTAAATTATATATATATATATATATATATATATATATATATATATATATATATATATATCAGCCAAAAGGTCCGGTAGCTTGTGACTAAATCATGATCTGTGTTCTTCCCCCCCCCCCCCCAGGTACGTTTAAACTAACAGTCGAGTTTACAGAAGAATATCCAAACAAACCTCCTACAGTGCGCTTTGTTTCAAAGATGTTCCACCCAAATGGTATGACTGACAGCCCGTCCTGGGCCTCATATTACATGTCGTATTCATGAATGGTTTACTTGAAAGAAGTTTTTATGTATATTTATATACTTTATTTATTTTACAGTGTATGCAGATGGCAGTATATGCTTGGACATCCTACAAAATCGCTGGAGTCCTACTTACGATGTATCATCTATTCTAACTTCTATTCAGGTATGATGTGTTTAATTTCTAATAATAATGATGATGAATGCTGTTAATTCCGGGCTAGGACTTAATAAATACCAGGTTGTATTTTCATCCCACTTTTCCCTCTTTCTCACGTAGTCACTGCTTGACGAACCAAACCCAAACAGTCCAGCTAACAGTCAGGCAGCTCAGCTTTACCAGGAGAACAAGCGCGAGTATGAGAAGCGTGTGTCGGCCATCGTCGAACAGAGCTGGAGAGACAGTTGACCACACGGTCCCCTGAGTGGCTGCTCTTGTGGTTTTTGAGCTGTGTGTGCTGCAAGTTTTAGTGGAGTACCTCTTAATTTCTGGACCCCTCACACCTTTTTGATTTTAAGCTTTTATGCACTTTACCATCACCTTCCGTTTATGTAACCTTTTTTTTTTCTTCAACACGGAACCATTTCTTTTCATTTTCACCCTCTTTAATTGGTCTATGAGACGGAATTATGTGCTGCATTTCGCCTTTTGAAATCTTGTCACTTATGGACTGCTTTGGAACATCTGCCAAAAATGCCTGTGTGTGCTATTTAGCTGTAATAAATCTCCTCTAACTCATTATGTACAATGTTTTGAAGGATGTGTGAATAAGTCAATATGGAAACTTTTCAGTCTCCATCCCAGAACTTTTTTTTTGGTCTGTAGTTCTTTTTCCCCCTGAACAGTTTCTCTGGGCTCCAGTCGGTTCACTTGCCAGGAAAGAACTTGCTCTGAAAACATTGGCACTATCAATGACCCACATCTTCCAGTCGTGTCTTTGCTGTGAGCTTTGTTACATGCATGACAGAAAGAGTATTCAGGTTTCTGTCCAGTACTTGTGTGTATATATATATATACGACAATGTGCGTCTGAATTTATGTACAGGATTTGGTTATCCTTCCTCTCGTCATTTTTTTCAGCACTTGTAAATAAAAAGGCAAATTCACTCGTTAGTCTTTCTTCCAATTGTTTTTCACATATTCCATTTTGATGGTTGATTGGCCTCCAATGTGGTCACATAGCTGAAAAAGTTAACAAAAAAAACGTTCACGTATTCAGTACTTACTCCAGAGGATGAATTATGTATTGTTACATAAGAGATCCTACCATTGGACCTATTGTAGCATGTGATGTGTCTAACTGCTATTTTGGAGTCTGGCACAGACCATCATGGGCCAGTGCCACCACAATGACAACCTTGGCTGGGATTCTACAATGAAAATGCACCTTGTTCAGGACTGATTAGTTTAAAGGAACATTGAATTCTAAATAAGGAGTAGACCAATAACTAATGATCTTAATGCAACAAACTACAACTATGTTAGAATGGGATTCATTGTCAAGATGGAAATAATTAAATAAAATCAAAATTAAGTTTTAAGTATTTTATTTGTTAATTACGTAAGAACAAGGAGGATGTTGCATGCATAATACAACTTTGCAAAAGATAACCATGGGTCTGTAAGTGCAGAACAGTTGATGACAAAACATGCAGGTTGCATTACATTGTCTATACTTCACAAATACAAACTTGACCAGAAAGGAGCTATCTTTTTTTTTTTTTTACAGCTATGTAGCATTCATAAAAATAGGTTCTTACAAGAGCCCCCCTCCCCTTGTTCTTCCAACAGCATCGATAGCAAGTTGATACAAAAATACAAATGGACACAAAAAATTAATTATACATTAATAGCGTTCATATGGCAAGGCAGGGCCGCTACCTATTGTAAGACCTCTCCTTTTTAGCCCTCTCCAGAGCTTTGTCCATGGTCTTCTCGTTCTCACCCCTGCACTTGGGGCAGAACCACTTGCCCTTGGGCTTATGATGGAGCCCCACGCAGGAGAAGTGGAACCATTCGATGGGGCATTCGTCATTATCGCAGCCAATCATCTCCCCGTAGGACACCTGCTCACACAGGCAGTAGGTAGGCTCATCGGGGTCGATGGGCAGGTCTGGAGGGGACACCTCTCGCTCAGACTTTCCCTTTGACCGCTTCTTCTTCTTGGAGGACGTCTTGGCCCTCTTCTCTCTGGAAGCCCCCAGGCCCGCATCCTCGCCGTGTTCTAAACCGCCGCCGCTGTAGCTGTCGCGGTTCTCTCCGTTCTTCTGGCGCCTCGAACGCTTCCCCCCGGACTTATCGACGACACCCGAGCTCGGCGTGACCTCTTCCCGCCGCTTGTCGTGGTGCCCGGCTTTGCCCGGCGTGACCGTCACCGATGATGCCGGCGACATTATGGACGCTGTTGCGGCTGTCACGGAAACCGGCACAGGGACTTGACTTTCTTGGCTTTCCTGAGAGGAATGGAGGTGCTCTGAATGCCAATCGATCTGCCGTGTTCGGTTCTCCACCAACTCCACCTGAAACAATAAGGACACACCCAGGGTTTTAGAATAGCTGTGACAATTAAACTTCAGATGTCAAAGAGCACTGCGAGTCCAACACTGGGTGGAGTGCTTGTTGATTACACACCATCTGAGCAGCGATCTGGATCTTCTCATCTCCAAGTTCTTGGCTGCGGATCAGAACTCTCTGGATAGACAGCTGAAGCCTCCGTCGCTGGAGTGCATCAGACTCCCGTCTGTAACGCTCATAGGCATCGTCAAGCTCCTTGAGAACATCTGACCAAAACAAACAACAAAGTTTAATAGAAATAGTTTCGGGTATATTCAAAATAATGTCATTAAGAATACAAGGGAACTGTATTGGGTGGTCTCCGGTAGCGGTTGTACAATGTAGGGGTCTGCACATAACACAACTACTCAGAGAAGATAAGATGGCTATAATGGTGCACCAGAGACATGAACACAATGATCTTTGACACATTAATTATAATAATACCACTTGTCTTATTAAGTCAAGTGGTTTTGAAGCATAACTAAGTTACCTTGGTATTTAGCATCAATTTCCTTCATGAGGGACACACTTCTCTGTAAGTCGAAAGGCAGGGATTCCACCAGATCCAAATACTCCTCCACATAATTTGCCACAACATGGACAGGATCCCCGTTTGTCGGGTTTAACATTGCAGGTTTTTATTCGACTGGAACCTTACCCACTGCACCTGTACACCAAGATGAAAAACGAAATCCTTGTTAAATTTGAATATTGAGGCATTCAATTTGCTAATGGGCATTTAACCAACAGCCGTTAAACTGCCCTAGGCTTTAAGGCTTATTTAGTTCATCAAGTTCATCAAGTACCATGTGAAATAAATGCACACATATTAAAAAGAAAACGGCAGTTAGAGGATCTGATGAAACCACAGCAATATTAGACGAAACAATCTTGAGTCCGTATAGTTGTGCAAACAAAGATCCAACTAGACCAGTGGTTCTCAACTGGTCTAGCCTCAGGATCCACATGTGTCATTAGACCAGTGGTTCTCAACTGGTCTAGCCTCAGGATCCACATGTGTCATTAGACCAGTGGTTCTCAACTGGTCTAGCCTCAGGATCCACATGTGTCATTAGACCAGTGGTTCTCAACTGATTTATCCTCAGGATCCACATGTGTCATTAGTCATTATGTCATTATTATACATACAAAATGTATTTACCAATATTGCAGTAATCAACAATGCCTTCTGTACTGTTAAAAACATTTGGCGAACAAAAAGCTGCAACAATTGGGGCTAAACTCAATGAAATAGTAAGCCACTGAAAGATTAGTTCATTTATGGGCTTCTTTCTAAAGATTAAGTTTTGACATATGCTCTGCGACCCACTCAAAATGGCCTCGCGAGACCCACTTATTGGTCGCGACCCACCAGTTGAGAACCCCTGAACCAGAGTAAACCAGACCCAATGGGTCTGCAGTAAACAATAGCACATTATTACGCACGTCTTCTCCACATCCCACACGATGCTTTATATACATGTAGTATTACCAACTCTCCAAAACATTGTTCAATGACAGCAAAACCCCCACTTCTCACGAGGGCAGCTATTGACTTTTCTCACGTGGATGAAGTCCACGCTGCTTGGCAGTGATCCTGAAGGACTCAACGTGGAAAGGAGGCAGGAGATAACAGTTCCTCGAAACGCGTTTGATAGTACAGGGTGGTCAGGTAGTCAGAACTGTGTGCTCGGTGAAGATGGTTAAGAGCATCAGATGAGTCCAGTGAATTACGACTGCAGTTCGATTAGCTTGGCGCATGACGGGGACCACGTTAGAGACGAGACGGGACGCTGAAGCGACCATCGCGTCGATTTCAATTCGTCGAATCGCGTTCACTGTCGTCGGAACCACACGGCGCACGTCCGTCCCCGAAATTAGCTAGCAAGCAGTGTTTCAGCTGACCTCTTCAACTTTGTGATTACCAGCCTTCCCCTGTAGCTAAATGGTGTGCTCTCAATCTAGGAGTGATATACATTATATAATACATTAAGAGCGCGTCTAAACCCGGCTAGTATGGTTGTAAAGGGGGGCGAGCAGTGGTCAACACAAACCCGGCTACGTTTAAGAAAAGCACGGTTTTAAACGGTGTTGTAAAGACACGTCGTTAGCCATAACGGGCACAACGATCCCCAGAAGACGCTCCGTTTCGTAGTGCCCACCCAGGCTGGGGCACTAGCCGACATTATCCATGTAGTCCACGACCGCACGTCTTATTGATCGCCACGCAACCCCCTGTGACTTAAAGTCGCTTCGTTTACAGGATAGCCATCATGTTGGTTCAAGCGAGGCTACGGCGGAAGAAGAAAAAACCAAGCCTGGCTCGATATAGTGACAAAGTGCATGGGATAAAAGTTTACCTTGTACGTGTTCCGTTGTTTTTTTCCGAAAGTATAACGTAGCGTTGACCTGTAGCCTAATGTGGACAATTTTGTGGCTGTTAACCCGCGCTACTTTGACCTACGTGAGGCAGACCATAAGGCAAGACTACTACTGTACACCTACTAGCATAGCTAGCGTTGATGCTACTGCTAACTGGTCCCCTTGTGCGCATGCTCCAGGAGTGGACGTGTAGTTGATTGTAGTTACTCGTAAGATACCATACTGGTAAGATACCAGTGTACTCAAATAGATTTCCCAAATTGTGTCTTATTGTTTTATTTATTTATTAATAAGACGCAATTAAGTATGTTTTGTAAAAAGACACGCACAAAAAAACTAAAGCTTGTCAGCAAGTGAAATTATTGGAATACAAAGATCGAAAACAGTGGATGTTGTGGAATCACGCCACTCTGTGGCGGAAAAGGCGCATTACATTATGTTTGTTTTACGACAGAATGATTACGTAGTGTAGTAGCGGCTGAAAATCAATAACTACATCGACAAAATGTACACGTCATTTATTGTACAATTTTGAATGAGTAACTGACTAATCACATTCCTTTTTCCATTTTATTTTATGTTTTACATGGCAAATGGCTGGCTTTACACAAGGAATATAGTGTCACACTGCCCAAACTCACTCGGCCCATATACAGTATAATGCAATCTAAAAGGATCTAAGTGGATGTCTTTATACTCACCTAGCTATAGCCACATACAATTTATATCCATGTTAAAAATCAGTGTTTTTTTCATGTATACAGTGTTTGAATTAAAGCTAAACTGAAAATGTATATTAAGACACCCTACCGAACAAAGCAGTGTATTTAGCTCTCAAAGAGCTTTTTAAAAGCAGAACCGATTTCCTGGATCATGTCTGAGGTAGTGGTGGATCTGCCGTGTTCCTGGAAGGCTTGACTGTTGCACTGTTTGGTAAGAGCACACGCTCCAAACGCTGCCAACATGGACGGGCTCACACTGAGGGAGAGTCACAGACGGTTATTGTATGCCACATGTAACCATGGATGCATAACATCATATATTATAATGTTTGTATGGTTTTCCAATGTATTAAAGGTGCTGTTGGTAAGATTCGAGAGTTGTAAAGAAATAAGAGATTAAAAAAACCTCCCCACCCTCTCTGCTCCTTCCCTCCCTACGTTTCTCCACCATTGAGATTGGGGAAGAGATGCCCTGATTGGTCAGAAAGGAGACGGGAATTGGCTCACACAGAGGCAGGCGCAGTCAACTTAAAACAGATATTCTCAGAGCATTTCACTCACTAATAGCGGACAGGTGGCTATGGCTTTTCTAACAAATTACACTCAACTAACACCTCTTAAATCTTACCCACAGCACCTTTAACGTTCTAAACCCAGTGCCCAAATAGTGTGTTGTGGTTCTGGTACCTTTTGGGATGTGCTGCAGAAGTAAAGGCCCAGTGTGCCAGCACACCTAAAGATCCGGAGAGGAGATCACCCTGCCCACCACATCTTCTACCGCTGCCTCTCAAATTGCACGAGAGTACTGAAATCAAAATCACACACTCATCAATGATATGACACATTGGTTAAAGAGCAGACCCGGTTGTCTTTCGCGAGGCGTCTGCATAAAAGCGGAGGTTGGGGCTACAGCAGCGCTAAGCAACATTCAGCTGTCAATCACCGTGCTATGAGTTACAATTGACAATAGAGCAATGTAATTGGACGAAATACTTGTCAGTTTAACGCCAGTGCAGGCATGCGTCATAACTGCGTAATGCAGTCATATACCAGAAGTAAGCACAAGTACATTTTTGGCCGCAAATATATGAAAAATACATTGAATGCTTTTAACTATAGTTAACCCATTTTGAATTTTAATTTAAATTAAAAAAAGGGGAGTCATATGCAAATTTCTCAGAAACATCACTTTTTTATGATTCTCCTAGCCCTTGCAATCCTATTATTAAACACGATTCCCTAGACTATACAAAGTGATGTAAACTGGTACACCACGGTCACTATGTCTCCACTCATTCTCGGAGATTGTGCGAACTATGGATGTGGTGCAGACCTGAAACGTGTTTATGCCTGCGCATATCAATCGGGGATTTCTCGTAAACTGCCCCTACTTATAAACAGGCTGAGACGGCTGTGAGCACGCCGTGCCCTTCGTGTAAACAAAGGAGTTGTATAATCGAGATACACTCTATATTCAAAAAGGGTCGTAGAATCCATACATTTCTTTTGTTTAAACGGGGCCATTGAAGATTCAAATGTGATGACAGGTATGCGTAGGCCTGTGTGAGTAGTGTGAACACATAAATCCCTGACCACATTCCAATCATCGACCACATGATCGTCCACATGCTTACACTGTCATGGAAACCACCACTCAACTGTGCTCCACATTACACTGTGTATACCGTGTATATACAGTTTGTGTGAAAGGCATCTATCCGTAAATAATGTGTAGCACACACATAATCAATTGTATAAATCTATATCATTTAGACGCTATCTGGAGATTTGAACCAGCACTTATTGTAAACATATGACAAGAAGTATCCGTATCACAGAAGGCCAACAGTGGGTGGGCACTAAGTCCGATGTGACGAGGACGTGTTCTTGCATGATGCCAACCTTTTTTGCCATCCGTGATCAGGTCCTGTTCCCCCTTCAGTACCACTGTCAGGTTTCCCATAGCGGCACTAAGCTGCATGACACTCCGACGTGGATCACTGCTGTCCATGGGCTCATGGTGCTGAAAAGTCATAGTGATGAGACAGATACACACAGCTGCAGAAAAGCCACCATGTCGTTATCAGTCTGGGTATACAAGTGGGCTCAGAGACCCACCAGTGCCTCATATAGGCGTGTGAATTCCATGAAGTTGGGTGTAAGGATGGCCTTCTGGTATCCTTGGATGATAGATGGTTGCTGGGCAACAAGCCATAATCCGTCCTGTTGTAAACAAACAAACATGCATGTACACAGACAGACACACACCGGCGACTAGAACTAGTCTGCAGATGTATCTGATCTGACTGTCCGGTGTGCTACTTTTAAACCAGGTAAGTACTCACAGCATCGATGATTATAGGAATATCTCTTGCTTTGGACTTTTCAATCACCTCCTAAGAAGGGAAAAGATGAAAAAATATCCAGAAGGTGTGAATTTAACGCGATCATCCATTGTTATTAATTGTATTACTTTACCATCCACCATAACTGCTATTACATGACTGCAATCAAACAATGCAAACTACAGTTTTGTTGTATTCGTGTTGTTTTACAGTTCATGCCTTGGCTGTTTTCAGGAGTGCCTCATCTCTCCCGAGCCCCGGTCCAACCACAAGACTGTGCAGTCTGGGTAGCCATTTGTCCATCTCCTCCACTGCGTTGGGGCTGTCACTGCATACATATAGCATAGCATGAGAGCCAACACGTACTGTGTGTTTACATCATTAGAATCAACAGCTAATTATGGCCCTGTTTATGCCATATAAATATCTAGATTCTACAGCCCATCTTGAATCTGGAAGGTATCTAGATTATAAAACAAATCTGTTTACACGAAGGGCACAGCATGCTCAGAATCGTCTCAGCCTGTTTAGACGAGATGATATGCGCACGCACATACAGGTTTATGGTTTGTTATGGTTTGTGTTTGGAGACGTAGCGACCGTGGTGTACCAGTTTAGATTGCTTTGGATAATGTTGCGAATTACGTTGAATAATATAATTGCAAGTGTTAGAAATTGTAGAATCGTAGAAAGGTAGGCATAGCACGGTGACGTTTCAGAGACATTTTCATATGACAGACACCTTGAGCTAAGCACTGACTTGACAACGCTTCCACAAGAGATTCTGTCTAGAGAAGCTATCGCTAGTCAATCTAGATTGAATGTAGCGTACACCACCTCCGGAGGTGACAACGGTTGTCTACATCTCTCTTCACGTTGCGATCTCACAACCATTTTGAAATTTGCGATTTGAAGAGAGATTAAAAACGCTCATGTAAACAGGGCCTATGTGTTATTTAGGTTAGCTGTATGTATGCATTCTTAGTCTTCTACCCATAATCCTGCTCAGGCCCGCAAAGCTAAATGACCCTCCCATTTTTTGCTGGTGCTATGGGGGTGCTTGAGGATTCAGAATTCGCAACACACGCCAATACACGCAACTAGGAAGCAAGCTGAGCCAAGAGTTCTCGGAGATCATAAACGCGAGCTGTCCATACGGCACAGGACTAAGCACGATTCAATTGCACAACCTTTTTCCCTTCCATACCTATGAACCATAACAAGGGATCCAATTAGTTTCCCTACAACGATAGCCCCATGTAATATACTACGTTACTGTGTCACATCCCATTGAAAAGTGTGAGTTAGAATGTGCAAATGTGATGTTGTGCCTATACTTTCTGCCTTCGTCGTGGTTTTTTGATGATATGCCAATGACGCACAAGGACGTCCTTATCTCAGCCAGCATGTTACAAATGTTTAAATCCACAAAATGTTTTGTCAATGTTTTGTTTGTAAAAGCTATTAGTCACATGGCTAACTAACTAGTCGAACATGCGCTCTGTCTAGCAAAAAAAAACATGAGCCATACTACTCACCAGGAAGAGCCATACTACTTCCTGGTGGTGGTGGTGGTTAATCCATGATATTTTAATTATATTGGCCCCTGAAAGCTTCCCTGTTCTTCCCCCCTTATGGGCGGTCCTGATCCTGTTATACATAAGAGATGCTTGTGAATGTTGCCTTGGGAAGCAAACACACACATCAATACCCTTTTACTAATCACTCACAGCATTTCATACTACTACTACTACTACTAGTTGATACTTACAGTACTGGGTGAACTATGAGCTCAGGACTGTATGATTTTATAACCGTTGCAGCATCCCTGGTACAGAACACGTGAGACAGGTCTGCACCCTAGAGAAAGGGCCAGAGAAACACAGTCACTATACAAGCTCCCAGGTTGAGAGTACCTTGGTGATCCATATATCAGAAACAACAATAAGAGTATTGTCATTTGTCATTATAGTATTATTTACCACTTTCAATGCAGCGATTGCAGCAAAGTATGGGGCCCCCGTGTACCTTCACATGAACACATTCAGAGGTGAAAATTAAACTCTGTTTGATCATGTTACTTAAGCTCTGTTTGATCATGTTTCCTCAATAATACTGGAAGCTAAACCAGGCGGTGCTACTGTGCGACCTACTCCTGGCAGCCACCCAGGATCCCAATGCGTCCATCTTGCCCCTTGTGCTTTTTGGATGTCAGCGCAGGCACGATGGTCTTCATTAGGGAGAGTGTTTCTTCGTCCATGCCTCCGTGTGACAGGGGCCCGAGGTTTAAGTAGCGCTCAAACACTGCAGGAAAGAACATGTTTGAATGTTAAACGTGGTAAAGGATATTTTGTCATTCTTTACTGTATTAGTACGAGATGCTATTAAGGTGGGTTGCGTGAACGCGAGAACGTCGAACAAACACAATAGCATTTGAGCATCTGGTCTTAAATACTAATATATATCCCAACTAAAACATTATTCTGGTGTCGACAGACTAGCACTAAGCAATGCAGGTCATGTTGGTTAAAGTTCCACTTCCTCATTTGTCTTCGCACCGTCTCCACAGATCCACAAGGCTAGTACCTAATGCCTGGGGATCTGATTGTAAAAGCTGACTTTGTTGTTTGAGACAGTCAGCCATCTGGTGGGGTGGAGTACATCTGAGGTGAGCGGACAGGCCATGTGTGCAGGAAGGTGAGGCAGAGGCACTGGGGTACACGGGGGTACGGGCAGGTGGCTCAGTCCTGGAAGAGGCAGCTGTGGAGGTGGGATTGGCCGAGGAGATGCTCGAAAACATCTGGCCAAGCATCTGTAGCATTTGGAGCTCCCTGGCATGTTCAGCCTCTCTGCGGCGGTCTTCTGCCTGCAAGCGCTGCTCCTCTATCCGGTAAAAGCCCTCTTCGGCCTGGGCGCTCTGCTCCAGGAACTGTTCCATCAGCTTCTCCATGGGGAAGTTGGCGCGCCGTTTCTTTGGCCGTTTAGCCCTGCTGGAGGTCAAGGTACTGGTCGGCTGGTTGCTGTTATTAGGTCGTACAGAAGTGCCTGGACAGTGAATGACAGGATGCCTCTGTTAGAAAACTATTTAACTGACGTAGTATTATTATTTGCAGGGAATACAGTGTGGGTCTGTCAGGTGCACAAGTGAGGTGTATTTACCATTATTTCCGACGGTCACTTTTATGGGAATAGGGATAGGAACAGTTGGGTATTCCAACTTTACTTCGGTCTCGGCAGGCTTATGGAACTCCCCCATGCTCTCAGAGTATGGATCGTGAGCATCTTCCCCCTCCTCTTCCAGGCAGTCGGCGGTCTCGTCTCCGCCCGTCCCACTGTCCATAAACTCCTGGGGGTCAATGGCTGGGCGATTGCTGAGAATGTTTTCCATGGCGTCGTAAAACTTGCATATTTTGTGGTACTGCCCATTGTTTCGGATATTACCTTCCTTCGCCAACAAAAACTGCCTCTTCAGACTTTTGATTCGCACTCTGCACTGCTCGGGTGTCCGCTCGAATCCCGTGGCAGCCAGCCTTCGGGCAACATCACGGTAGACAAAGCTGTTGCGGAAGTGTCCGTCCAGAGCAATTTGGATATCCTGCTCCCCCCATATGTTCAGCAGGGTTCTGGTCTCCACATCCGACCACAAGAAACCCCGAGTTGTGTTATTCTGCATCGTTGATCGCAAAAAAGAAAAGAAAAAAAGCTTGGTTTCCAATCCGGAGTCGTCGCTATTTTGGCGAACGGACGTTATTGCGTTTACTCCTGGCTACACAGCATCGCAGTCTGGTTATTCCACACAAACACAGTAGTTATTCGATTTTTTTTTGGGGGGGGCAGGGGGAATTGTGTGTTTTAGCGTTCAACTTCTGGATAATTACAAGATCTCGTCCTGAGCAACTCTTCAAACGCTAACCCTAAATGTCTTCTACGCGTTTGTACGTCATTAGCGAGACGCCTGGCTTTAATACGTCTGTAATGACACTGGCTTTAGACCTGCCTTCCCAGTGACTTCCCGATTTACCATTAGTGGGAAAACTGACTTGAGATCAGTTGTCAGGTTGTCAGTGGATAACCAGAGCCGTGTCCGCCATGCACTGCATCGTCTAGACGTCTGCAGGGTCCTAGAGTCAGCTAGGCGAGTGTGGCTGCTGCTACGTGTTGGCAGTGGTCTAATAATGTTCCTTCTTTTGGAAACCAGGTGTGACATTTTCATTTTCATTCGTGTGACGTGTCTATGTTGACTCTGCGTTCACTTTACCTTTTCCGTGCAAACATCCTAATGTAATAACAATCGACAGTGCCACTGTGAGAATGCAAAACACGATCATCTGAGTCTCCTGTGGCATCTTTGGCTATTGCTATTCCACTTGAATTAATGTTATTCTGGACACATCGTAAACGTCAAAGGGGATATGCGCTATTATCCGACAGGGCCCCCCTTTAGGTTCTTCTTACCTAAACTCGTATTGCGTGTAAACGCTGGAAAGAGTGAGATACTATTCCTGATCATGAGCACTTGCAGTCCAGCAGAGGCTAAGCACAGGCTAACCTCGTTGTTCCCAAGCGTTCTCGTCTCACGACGGAACGCCTGGAACCGGATGCTCCAAATGAACGTTTGGAGAGGGAGGGACTTTCAATAGAGGGATATCAGTTTCCGTATCATGTTTCGGATATTGCGTTGTCCATTTTATCGTCAAATATGAATCCTCCTTGTTGTTGTTGTTGTTGTTGTTGATATTCTTGTCATGCTCTTATTCTTCTCACCCCGGGGACTGTTAACTGGCTCATAGAGAGTAAGTGACCGGAAATGGCGTTGCGGTAGACCGGGATAACGCCACAATTCAGGATCCTCTCTCAGCCTAGACAGGAAGTTTTGGTATCTTTTTTTAATGCTGGAATGCAATTGGCTGCTGCTCTTAAAGGTATAGCAGTGTCCTGCCAAGTCCATGTGTTCAGCTTCATTATCCCTATATCACTGTCCCGTGTCCTCTTCCCAATACTTTATTGGAAGCAAATGTGTGAGAGATGATGAAACTTGGTTGTTTTTTCTCTGATATGGACGTTTACCGTTAATGACAACCTTGTTTGCCAACACAGCTCGTTTGCCATTACAAAGCAACCTCGTCTGCATCAAATGTGCGACACGCCAGGTGACGCTGCCTTTCAGACTGTTTCCTTCCAGACTGTTTCCTGTAAACACCTCACTAATGGGTATAAGTAATGTTCCAGGTATCGAGATTATACGAGGAGACCTGGCAAGCGAGACACAGCCATTGTGTGCGGTCCAGGGTCCAACTCGTAGTGCATAAGACTGTTGTTCGCCAGTCCGCCTATCGGGGGAAACCATATAAGTACCTCCGTGTCTTACTGCCTGCTGGTTGTCTTACTGCCTGCTGGTTGTCTTACTGCCTGCTGGTTTTGGCCACTTCCCGTTTTATTTAACTTGACTTTCTTCTTAAGTCTGCATCCTATTTGACCACAAAGTGAGCAATCCGGCAAGCCTGTGCACGGTTTTTTTTTAACCTAGAACAAAAATGCCACATCTGAACGCCTTTGTATTCAGTGAGTTAAACGGAGTTGTGTGTTGATCTGAAGAGGTCGTTATTTATTGATCCACCATGCCTGAAATGTCCAAGATGAAGAAGCCAGACGTCAAGGTTGTGATCCTGGGGGACATGAATGTGGGGAAGACGTCTCTGCTCCACAGGTACACAGAAAGGAAGTTCAGAGACACGATCAGCACAGTCGGAGGGGCTTTTTACCTCAAGCAATGGGGCCCCTACAACATTTCAATATGGGACACGGCAGGTAATACTCGGATTTGTATTATTTATGGCCTTATTTTTTTATAAACTTGATTTACTGTACAGCGCGTCGTTCACCACCTACTTGCTGTTTGAACGCATACATCACTTTTTTTTTAATCGCAATTGTATTTTGAAAAGGTTGAGACAGATTGACACTAAATAAACAACAAGTTTTGCCCTTTTTAACGCCACAAAATCAGTTAACGAGTGCGGTCCTTTTAGCTTGTAGCCTAGCAGCGAGGTTTTATAAGTCACAACACGACGGGGCTTTTTTCAGTCAAGTCGACCAAAAGTCGTCAATCCTACTTTTCTACAACTGGCGTGGACACGGTTTTCTTTCTTTCTTTGTTGACATCACCTTTTTTTTAGGGCAGTATTAATTTGTATGAATATGAGTGTTGTTAACGGCAGATAGCCTCGAACTTTATGTTGACATTTCATGTCCCTGTTTTGATCGTTCGCTTCATAAAGGTCACACATGCCTTTCCTCCATAGTGGAGATGTTTTTAAATGAATGTTATGGATAACGACCAGCACAAGGCACAGACATCTTAACGGATCGTTTTTATTAAGTATGGACAGTTCTAGTGGCATCTTAACCAACGGATTGCATTCGTGCATTACTGTGCCTCAAGCAGAAACTGAAACTCCCTACTTTCTCAATCTTGGGGTTCAACGGTAAAAAAAAGTACTCTTTTTTTCACCATTGTGTGATTATTGGCCCAAAATGTGTCATCAAAATCCCCAACGCGGTCCTTCCTCTGATGAAATGTTACATTGATTAATATCTAACCTCTAGGTGACAGAAGTCTCGTCTCAGCTCTTATTATGGCTTGGTTCCTGTGCCACACAAGATCAAACGGTTGGAAGTCATATATTTATGTTTTTATTTTTACATATTTTTGCTAAACAAATTCAATGCATGTGCCCATGGTAGTTTTTTCCCCTCCGGGTCTAACTTGTTTTTTTTTCTTTCTTTCTTTTTGATGGCTTAATGTGAAGGCTACAAGGCAACGTGTTCCTCTTATCAGCCACATGACTGTGTGGCTGTGCAGTAACCTTTCCCACACTCACATGTCTCACAGTGGCTTCCAGAAAGAATGATGATTCCTCATTGGTTGGGGAAGGAGGGGGGCCTGTTGTGTTTTTCCTACTTTTGTGCCTTATCTTAATACCGTGCATTAATACTCTTTTCTTTTTAAATTATGTAACACCCTATTTGTATTTCCCATTCAAATCTACCATGTTTCACAAGTAACACTAATGTCAGCACTTTTTCAGATCTCTAAAAAGAAAAGAGGGTTTCCTCTTTTGCCACACTGTTTTGAAAGTAGGACCATTATTTAGACAGCCTGTCTATAGTACATAGGCTATCACTGTGAAATGACTCTCTGGACTTAAGAAGGTCATGCAATGGTTTTAATACACACAGGGAAAATGTAACTGGCATCTCTTATGTCACGAAAAGAATGCCAGACTGATGACATTTCCCACACATTGTCCATCCATTATAAGCGTTCATATTCCAGCAACAATGCTTCTTGTGTTTTCCAATGGCGTTTTCAAATGTTTTCCAATGGTGGCAGCCAGTTGGAAAAGCCTAACACAAATACATAATTAAGCCTAATAGAAATGCATAATTAAATGATCACGCAAATCATGTAACACGTTTTATTTACATATTGAAGTTTCTTTATTAAACCAGTGATATAGCATCTATCTTCATGTTTGAAACTGAGGAAGTATCACCCTTTGGTATCACCCTAACCCTGAATGCATCAAAACACTTCACAGCATTGCGGTGGCCTCCCACCACACCCACTGGCAGATAGCCTAGAACTTAATATTGACATTTCATTTCCCTGTTCTGATCGCCTAGTTTCAGAATATTGAGTTGCTTCATAAACTGGCTGTGCTGCAAGTCACAGGTCCTTTCCGCCATAGTGTAGATTTTTAAAAAACGTTTCCCATCCAAATAAGGCCTGATTGTACATTTGACTAGGTTACCATCGGTGAATAGAGATCAGTAAACATGAATTATATTTTCCTTTAAGCAAAACTAAGATACTCCATGTTTGCGTAGGATTTTAAGTAGTTGGATTTCATATATTGTATTTCTGCTTTCAACTCAAAGTCCTGCAGTCTTAAAATTACTGTGTAAAAAAATGTAAGGCGAGTCACCCATGATCTGCTGGTCTTTCCCCAGGCCGGGAGCAGTTCCACGGTTTGGGCTCTATGTACTGCCGAGGCGCCGCCGCCATCATCCTCACCTACGACGTCACCAACTGGCAGAGTCTGCTTGAGCTGGAGGAGCGCTTCCTGTCCCTGACCGACACCGCCAACAGCGACTGCATTTACGCCATAGTGGGCAACAAGGCTGACCTCACGGACCCCCAGGCCCAGCTGACGGTGGCCACGGACGGCCTTACGGACGACCGGGGCGAGGGCGGGGAGCGGAGGACAGAACCACAGGTTCCCTCTGCCTGCCCCACCCCTCCGGCCTCCCCCAGCTCCCTGCCCAAGCAGGTGGGTCACGACGAAGCCATGGCCCTCTACGGGAGAATCCTGCGCTACAAGGGCCTGGACGAGAAGAGCAGCCTGCCCGCGGATAGGATGTGCTTCGAGACGAGCGCCAAGACGGGCTACAATGTGGACGCGCTGTTTGAGACCCTGTTTGACTTGGTGTTGCCTTCCATCTTGAGGAAGAGGAACGAGAATCAGATGTCGCCCACGGTGGACCTGGAGGATTACAGGGAGGCCAACAGCAAACGGAGAGCGTGCTGCTAGTGGGCGGGGACTCTCCCTGACGGACAGTAGTGACTGAGCCAAGTGTGTAGGTTGACCAATAAGCCCCGGATGAACTGGACACCTGATGACCTTGTGCTGTGATGTTATTTTTGTTTAGTTCTTGCCAATAAACACACAATAAAACACACACACACACAACTTAAGATTAGATTTGTTTGAATAACTATCAACTATTTAAAGGATGTGAAAGACAAGTTAACTGTCTGTTGGGTCTACATGGTGGCACTTTGTTTCTGAAAGCACACTTGGTGACCAAAGGAGTGTTAATGGGTACAGTGCGAGGAATTCAGTTTCTGCAACCACGTGTTAAAATTATGTGTTCCTTCAATGCGAAAATCACGGCACTAATTGTTTTGTTTTTTTGTTTTTTTGGTGGGTGACATGTAGAATGTAGTCCTGTTTTTAAGGAATTTACAATAACATGCCAATGTTATTAACTTAGAAGTGTTTCCTATATCGTTCCTGCCACACAATCTCCACTACTCGATAATTATACATATCCCTGTTTTTTAAGATGCTATCATAATAAAGATTTATATTTTAAAATAATTGATAATTATTGTCTGAAGTGTGATGGTAGAATACCACTGAAAGGTTGGTTGATTCAATTCAGGAAACGAATGTATTAGAAAAAATTTTAATCACTTTCTTTTACAATGCAATGAATTTGCCACAGTGCGGACAACATAATTGACACATAAGACCCGAATCTGTTTCCTTAATTAAAAGTTGTAGAAAAATAGTGAAATTGGTTGGCGCGTGTGTGTGTGTGTGTGTGTGTGTGTGTGTGTGTGTGTGTGTGTGTGTGTGTGTGTGTGTGTGTGTGTGTGTGTGTGTGTGTGTGTGTGTGTGTGTGTGTGTGTGTGTGTGTGTGAGTGTGAGTG
>OOFB01007989.1:2105-17527 GCA_900323305.1 Trachyrincus murrayi | reverse complement strand
TGTGTGTGTGTGAGTGTCTGTCTGTGTGTGTGTGTGTGTGTGTGTGCGTGTGTGTTTGTGTGTGCATGATGTGTGTTTGTGTCTTTGTGTGTGTGTGTGTGTGTGTGTCTTTGTGTGTGTGTGTGTGTGTGTGTGTGTGTGTGTGTGTGTGTGTGTGTGTGTGTGTGTGTGTGTGTGTGTGTGTGTGTGTGTGTGTGTGTGTGTGTGTGTGTGTGTGTGTGTGTGATGGTCAGGGATCAAATCTTTCAATCTGAACTTTAGTCAGGTCTGTTTACTTTGCAGCCTACCAGGTAAAATGTCACGTGATAATCACAGTTATGCACCAAGGGAAAAAAAACAAATCAAGCTTGTTCAGTAGATATAAATATAAGACAGAGAATCAGTGCATTGTGTCTAACAAATCGTTTTTTCTATATATATATATATATATGTATATATGTATGTATGAACTTAAACCTATGATAAACACATTTCAGAGACAGTGGATAAATGTGTAAAACTAAATAAACTTATTTTAAAACAATTTAGTTTTTCTGATAACATTGGAGCGAGAAAAAATAATAATACTGTCAAACAGTGTTGACCTCAAACAAGACAGAGTGTAAAGCAGGGTTAGTGGTATTGCTGGAACATCCCGGAACATGGGCGTGTTAAGACGAGGAGTAGCTAAAGCAGTGCATACACACATCTTTGGTTCAGCTGTGGTGAATGTTGGCTGACTTGTTAAACGTTACATTGTGGTCGAGGTATTCAATTAAAAAAGCACCTTTATGAACATAGCACTTAAAATAACATGTTGTACATCACTGCTGTTGACTTCATGGTCGGGTGCCCGTGATCCAGATCCATTCTACATGTCAGGCCTCTCATCGACTCTCCCCTTGTGTTTGTAAGCCAGAGATGTGAGCTGCTGTTAAAGGTGTCTCATTTACACTGATGTGCGGTCAGTATTTCAAGCTCCCCTTTGGCTTCACAGGTGATGAATGTGGAGAAGGACAAATGATTGTCTTCACAACGTTTGTCTTTCTTACAGAGTCATGAAGTTGGTTGTGTGGATCACAGGTTCTTCATGCAAACCTGGCAACGACTGATTCGTGAAAGGAGTTGGCCAGCTTTGAGGGTCTCTGACGCGGGCTCACTCTGGAAGGACTGCTCGATGGAGGTGAGCCAAAAGCTGTGCTTGTTTGCAAAGTAATGGCAGGTGCCTTTGGCCCCGTTGCACTCGATAAACGGCGTTGTGCGGAAGTCCTCCAGGCAGGATCCAGGCGACGAGAGGGACTGGCCGCCACCCTCATCTCCTGCTGCTGTGTGCTGGAGAAACGGAACAAAACGTTGTGTGAAAAGTAGGCCTAAAGACCTTTTTCATGTAGGAAGGCCTTTAGTTAGTTCCTAGTTAGTGTTTCGTTGTTAAGCTCTACTTGTATGTTGTGTTTTAGCCCTGTATTCCCCAATGAAAAGCGCTTTATTATTATTTATAATGCATGAGAAAGGAACCGCAGAGGTCAAACGACCATTGGGAGTATTTGTCTCAACTGTTTATTTGATTAAACAAGTTCTCATATAGTCCTTTACCAGAACCCCCCCCCCCCCCCCCCCCCAGGGGGTAATGACGTCATAGTGAAGCGACTCACCATGAGGAAGGAATAGCCAATCCAGAGGCTGCGCCAGCCCACTGGGCACTGGGGGAGGGTGATGTCCTGGCTGTGGATGGCTATCGCCACAGACGGGGCCTCACACACTGAGCAGCGGCTGATGTATTGTTTGATTTCTCCCTCCTCCACAGGCATCATAGGAAGGGGTGCAGTCGACGACAGCCAATAGGACTTGTCGTTTCTGCTGGCATAGTAGCACACGTCTCCAGGGTTGCAGTACAGGAAGGGCATGGTGCTGAATCGAGGAAGACAGGAGCCGGCCAATCCTGAGAACGACCAATGAAATGATTTAGCAATGCAAAGTTGACACAGTCACAGCTGACATGAGTTACAAGTGTAGAGGAGGAGGCAATGATTGTGTATTGGTGCATTGAAATATCAAGTTTTTCTAGGCGTGTTTGATTCTCACAATTCAGTATTTTTTCAATTGCCAATTCTCATAAATTTTTTTGATTTCATTTCCAGAAGCACATTTGAACAGAATTGTTTTGTATTTTGGTACACTACACTTACCAAGGTCTTGGTTGTGGGCTTTTTCCTGTCCCTCAAAGTACAGAAGACTGTATCCATCCCACAGTTTGGACATGCCCACAGGGCACATGGGTTTCTGCTCTGACTGGCTGTGCTTCACCAGCAGGTAGCCCACACTGACACTACGCCCTGGCATCCCAGGTAACCCCGGTAGACCGGGGCTACCACGACGACCTATGCAAAAACAGATTGGATCGGTGAAACATATATATATATATATATATATATATCAGGGTTTGGACTCTAAAAACAACATATTCACTCCAGAACACCAGACTCACCTTCCATGCCTTGCAAACCGTGATGACCTAATCTTCCAACCTCCCCTCGGAATCCAGGGGTTCCGGGTGTTCCGCCAATCCCTGGCATTCCCTTCAGTCCATTCGGGCCGTAGAATCCTGCCGGAAAATGATTTGTCATTAGTCATACAAGGTCAATATGTGGATGAGCGCTGCGATGCATAGCTTCTAAATGTTTTTTACAATATATATTAGAAATATATTAGAATGGCTGACCCGGGTCACCAGGGGGTCCCCGTGGTCCCGGTTCCCCGCTCTTCCCCTCCGGTCCGCGGATCCCCTGATGTCCCGGAGCTCCAATCTCTCCTGAGAATGTGACGGGGAGCGGCAGAGGGCCCTGGCTGCCAGGTTGTCCGGGAACACCTGCAGTGAAGAATCACGAGGCAAGCGGTCAAAATAAAGGAAATGTACACAACAATAACAAGACAAAAAATAAGAAGGGAAACTCGTATGCCGTGCAGAATTTCCATCCTTAATGTTTGTGTCATGTGACATGCAATGATGGAATTCACCTGTGGGTCCAGTATTTCCTTTGGGACCAACCGGTCCTCTGTCTCCTTGGTTACCAGTTCTACCAGGTATTCCCATTAACCCTTGTTCACCTTTGACCCCTGATAGACAAAAGCAAATACATCCGTGTAATGTGTTGAGATTATACAAATGATACAGTTGTATGTGTGTGTGTTGAGAATGTGTCTCAGATCTTTAATTGAATAGCAACCTTTTTTTAAGGAATAGCAACCTTTGTTCATACTTTTACTTACATTCCCTAATATCATTCCCTAATGTGCTATTCAAAATGAAAGTTCAAGAGGTTGTATTCATACCTTTTTTCCCTGGCACACCGCTGTGCCCCCTGTAGCCTGGTGACCCGTGGTCTCCTTTAAATCCTTTTGCACCAGGAAATCCTGGACCTCCATTCTGCCCTGCGACACCCTTTTCCCCAGGATGAGCTTCCAGTCCAGGAAGTCCCCTGGGTCCAGGAAATCCTGATGGATGGAAAAGACATAGGAAAAAGAAAGTTAGGGCTACAAAACATAAACACTAACACCGTGTACTATATGGCACCGGACAGTTTTATCTCCAGTTTATTTACCATTTAACAGACCTGATAAGCTACATCTTTCATTTAGTTCTTTTGGGCTCAATAGGAGACTCAAGGGACACTCAAAGACCAAACAGATCAAGTAAAAGGCTGCTTTTGACATTTGTTTACCTTGCAATCCTTTAGGTCCTGGGAAGCCAGGGTTTCCAGTGGGTCCTGGTCTTTCTGAGAGCCCCTCTTGTCCCTGGGGACCTTGGAACCCTGGAGGTCCTGGTTGGCCTTGATCCCCTGGACACATAACACAGGGCTTGTACATCACAATGCATCATGGGATTTGTTGTTGGCGATACACCATTTTGAGAGGACTCAAGTGAATTGCAGTACTGTAAAATTCTAAATCAACGTAAATATACTGTAACCTATACTAATGAAAACTTTTTTTGCCACGTCTCGCATGAGAAATGCTGTGGCAGTTTCAAACACAACAATGTCTCCCCATAATGACAAATAATTTCACGATTAATTACTAAACAATGACCAAAGAAACTTACTACTAACATAATAACTAACATTCCAATGCTCCTATGCTTCCAAAATGGAGGCGGTCATTGCGATGTGACATTGCGATGTACAAGCCCTATAGGATAGCTTCAAGGTTTCTGCTATTTTCATACGAACAGATCAGCTGTTGCTGCGGACAATCGTATGTTATCTGTGTCTCTTGAGTACTACTGTGTGATCTGTTCTCTGTGATATGCTTTCCTGACCAAACAACAGAGTGGTGACTTACCTGAAGGTCCTTGAAAGCCCTTCAGACCAACGACCCCAGGCACACCAGGCTCACTATTGGGGTCTCCGGTCTCTCCTTTCTGCCCTTTGGCTCCTGGATCCCCTGGAGTTCCATATCTATCCACACCTGATAGAACACAATGGTTGAGTTAGAGTGGTACACATACATTGACTGATTAAAACAGGACTCTCAATGTCTTTTCATAGCGGTAGTTCTCCCAAAAAGCTGCATTATTAGACAGGGACATATCGAAGGAACATTGCTCAGGCTCTAGAGAATGTTACTGACTTCCCTAACTTAAATAGTCCTGATTGCCAAAATACTGCAGCCTTTAATCGAAACAATTTATTTAGTTCTCCTGTGCTACAGGTTTGCAATAAAAGGCACATACGTACACAAAGGAATCAGGAATGAAGATAGAATACATTCTGAGGAATACCTTGGAGTCCAGCGACACCCTTTTGACCCTTCAGACCATGTAATCCATAAAGACCCTTTAGGCCAGGGAAACCTGCATATGACAGCAGCAACACAGGACAAGAATAGTATTATATACTATAGAATGGATAGCTTGGCTAGCTAGAATGGATACTAATACATGAATATAGGCCTACATATATATAGATATGAAGAGCAGAAAAGAAAGTTAGCCTGTCACGCTACCTGGCTCTCCTGGGAGGCCGTACAAGCCTGGCGTCCCTGCTTTACCAGGAGTCCCAGGGAAGCCCTGTTGACCCTGGTTACCAGGAGAACCCGTCTGGCCGTCCGCTCCTGGAGACAGTAGGAATACAACAAGGGTTGAGAAGACATACTGTTGCTTGCAAAAGCAAGCACCAGCAACCATGGAGTCCATAGACCACTTTAGCATTGATCTCAGATGAAGTTATGCTCTGAAACCGTGGGCGTTTCTTAAACCAATCACAGTGACCACGGTGACGGCCAAACTCAATGCATTCCATTGTGCATTCCAGAGTGGTTCCATCCATACCTGTGCCTCCACCCACGCCTGGCTGGCCGCTCTCACCACTCATCCCGTCGATGCCATGGAAACCAGAGCTGCCCTTGTCTCCAGGATGACCATAGAGTCCTTTCTCGCCTGTAGTTAGATTGATAGATGCTTTATTAATCCCAAAGGACATTTAGGCAGCCGGTAGCTCAATCCAACACAATTTACAAAAATGCAATACACACAATACAAATGTGCGTTACACACAATAAGAAATAGCCTGTATAAAGTATCTACACTATACATAAACATAACATACTAAAAACTTTTAAATACAAGCTCCTGTACATATGGAGGTTGTTAATGCAGTTGATAAATAAATGAATCAGGCCCACTACTCCAACTTCCCCCCGCCTCCCTTGGGGAGAGTTGAAGAGCCTAATGGCTCCGGGGACAAAGGATCTCCTGAGTCTGTCCATTGAGCAGCTCTGTGCCAGCCACCTGGCGACGTGCTCCTCTTATGGTGGCGGGCAGTGGGTGACTCATTGTCCATGATAGACAGACACATTCAATCAAGTCTAAGCTTCCTGTCAATATTGTGATTATTAAATGTGGCCGTTGTCGCAATACTCATCCCACAGGGTTGATTTTGTGTGGTTGTGTATGCATCCCTTCAGAAGAAAAAGAGATCAGCTCTATTAGCTGTGAGACTCACCCAGTGGCCCTGGGAATCCAATCTCTCCTCTCAATCCCGTTGAGCCCGGAAGGTCTAGACGCTGGCCTTTATCCCCTGAGTAAGAACGTGAAAAGTTATTAATAGCTGTTTCTAATGCAAACACTTCTTGTAGCTCAAACGTTGCAGTGGCTAGATCTGTGTGCTGTGTGTGTCGAGGTCGTACCTTTGACGCCACTCTGGCCCGAGACCCCTGAAGCGCCATAAGCACCAGAACTACCCTTCTGTCCCTGAAGAAGTAAACAATACTAGCAAAGCTGTAATCCCGAAGATCATTAACACTTTTGCTGACTTCAGTGCATTCAATGGTCCCGTGTGGATGTGGTTTACCGAAGTGAAAAATAAAATACTGTGTAACCAATATTTAAAAATTGGATCACATAGTGCGCTTAAATCCACAAAAACAACTGTACCTGGTTGCCGTTCATCCCGTCAAAGCCGCCGATTCCACGGATTCCTGTCAGCCCCGGGGTTCCTTTGTGGCCTGGAAGTCCCTGTGCACCCGGATTCCCTTGGAAACCTTTCTCATGGCTGGGTTCTCCAGGATGTCCGTGAAATCCTTCAAAACCTGGAACACCAGGAAAGCCCTTGGGACCTGCAGAGGACACCAGGGGATTCGGTCAGAAGAACGTGAGACGGAGGAACACAGGGTGTGAGACGGAGAGTACGGTGCTCGCATATGGCTGACCAAAAAAGATTCTATTACCGAAATGAAACTTAATTTTACACAAAATGTTGTCTAAATGTCATTCTGGGATACAAAGCTACTCGTAATTTCCAGGTCACTCTATTTAGCACAACACCATAATCTACAATCAGAGTAGATAATGAAATGTCACAAAAGGGAATATCACAAAGTATCATTCTTTCCAGCCTAAATGGTCATGTCTATTTTGCAATGAATGAACAAAATGAAATACTGCCACAAGAAGGTTGAATGATAATAATGTAAATTCTTCTTTGGCTCTTCTAAGAACAATTTCAAGTCATTGTAAGTTTGATGGCTCTGCCAACTGAAAAGGTTCCTAAACCCTGGACTAGACCTACGCACCTCTGGCTCCAGTGAAACCATGCTGCCCGCCTTGTCCGTCCTCTCCCTTGGCTCCCTTCATGTCGGCGATGATCTGACGCGGGATGTGAGGCTTCGCACCCGGTCGGCCCCTCAGGCCACGATCACCTGGGAGAGACGGCGAGGGCCGAGGGTCACAGTCGGCCTGACACAAAGGTGTCAATCCAGCGCCAGAAGATTGCTTGTCTTTAACAAAACTCACCCTTTACTCCAAAGCGACCCATGTTGCCTTTAACACCAATTTCACCAGGAAGACCAGATTCTCCTTTCAGCCCACCGAAGCCCTTGTTCCCGGGCTCGCCCGTGCGCCCCTTGAAGCCTGTCATGCCGTGAGAACCTTTGCTTCCTAGAGAGGAAAGGCGAGACATTAATAACAACAATCGACATTTTCTGTATCTGTATTTATCGGCAACATCATCAATTTGTGTCTTATAATATGATGATTTAATATAGTTATTTTATTGTAAATCCATATCACTTTAGACAGAGACAAGAGACTAGAATGAAGGTGTTTGGAACCAACCCTTGAGTCCTGTGACACCAGGATATCCGTCTGGCCCGGGAACACCTGGATCACCTGGAGCACCCTGCTCTCCAATCGGACCGGCGTCCCCAAAAGCCCCCGGAGTGCCTTTCAGTCCCGCCGGCCCTGGGGCACCAGGGTTGCCTTCAGTCCCACTCTCACCACTGAAACCTGGAGGTTTGTAAGATAGGCATTTAGAACTTGACTTTCTGTCTGTACGTGAACCTAGTTTGTGTGTATTTGTGTTAGTGAGTGTTTATGATGAGTGAAATTATGTTCTTTCTTCCACTATGGAAGAAAGAACACTATGGTGTAACTAAACATAGACAGAAGTTGGGTAGGAATGTGTGTGTGTGTTTAATTAACCAGGTGCCTAACCTTGTTGTCCAACAGCTCCAAGTGGGCCAGGTGGGCCAGGCCTTCCACGAACCCCTGGATAGCCGTATTTACCAGGAGTCCCTGGTCTCCCTTCCTCCCCCTGCAGGCCAGGAGGTCCAACAACACCCTTCATGCCAATTATTCCAGGCATGCCGCCTATTCCTGCACATGAACCAAAAAAGAACAATATGTCTAACCATTTACAACTCTGAGGTCATATAAAGTGAGTGCAATATGTATTTGGTAAACTATCCAGTTTCCACGTTCTAGTTAGCTGTAAAACTAAGTGCTATCAGCTCCTCACTGTTGTTTAAAGGCAACATTATTTAGTGAAATGAAGCTGTGCTGCTTGACAGTTCTTCTTTAAACCTCCACTATGTAAGTTTTCCCATTAGCAACCTCTAGTGGCTTGAGCTGTAGCTACAGTTATAGCTATATAATATTCAGAACGTTATTAGACAGTTACTGACAGTTACTGTCTGAAATACTGTCAGAGATTTTCCCATGGTGGGGGGCCAGAATAAAACGATTTATAGAGAAAAATTCCCCGGATGGATTGACTCGCGGATGAAAGATATGGAGATGGAGATATACTTTTAATGGAGTAAATAGCTGCAGTAGAAAAGTTACATTGTGCAGGTTTAAACCTCAGTCATTGTTGATACGGGTCTACACTTTGTTTACACTGTAAAAGGATCTATAGAATCTACGTAGAGGTGATTGACAGGACAGACTGCAGGACTAACCTGGATGACCTGGCCCGCCTTGTTCTCCAGCCAAGCCTTTATCGCCTTGCAGGCCAGGGAATCCTGGCTCACCAGGGCCCCCAGTGGAGGCTCCCAAGACCTCTCCATGGTGCCCCTTCTCGCCTTGCCCCCCATCCCGTCCAGGTATGCCGGTAATACCAGGGTTCCCCTTCACACCTTGTAATCCAGACTGGCCCACGTCTCCACGGGTGCCAACAAAACCTGATTTGATACAAAAGAAGCATTTTATATTCCAAAGCATCCCTTAACTAACCTGACACGCCAGATAGTTTGTTCCACAGAACCATCTGGGAAGTCGTCTTTGAAACTGTTTGGAAAAGGGCTGGCACTTTAAAAAAAGACTTACTTGGCAGGTGATTGGATGAATTATCTGTCTATCACCGTCTATCATGGGCTAACTTCAACAAATCAGATTAACGAACCATATGACGTAGTAGAGTGAAAACATATTTTCCATCGAGAAAAGCCTTTAGTGCCGTTCTTTACTCTTCTTTCAATGAAGAAATACTCTCCAGTTCAGATAAAACAGATGCTATAGCAACATCTATGCTAACCTCGCCACCATTGTTGTTTTCGGACGAACAGTTGCTTCTCTCTGTCGTCACACCTAAACCACGCCCCTAGCTGCCAGTAGTTCCTCACAGGACGCTGATTGGTCCGAACCAATGTGGTTCGGCCACAAGCGGATAACTTGAAGCCTGGCAAGATGGATTCTTGCGTAAATGTGATCTCGCGAATCCAGCTGCCTCGCAAGGTAATCGCATAACAAGAATCCAACAATATTACATGTCTTGAACTGTCCAGTCCTTCGTCCTTTCCTCTTGGGTTCCTTACCCTGGTTTCCGGGAAGGCCACCTCTGCCTTGTTCTCCCTTTCCTCCTTTCTCTCCATCCGCTCCTTGTAGGCCCTTTGCTCCCTTCTGACCTGGGGGGCCTAATGTATGGTACAGTATTAGCAAGGCTTCACATAAAACCACATCTATTTCAATAGAGGCTGAGGCTAGAACTCATCATCACGTTACCTGGCATACCATCCAATCCCACCGGTCCTGGATATCCGGGCGTCCCTGGAGGTCCTGGAGGTCCAACCTCACAATCGCCTGAGCGGTGAGATGAAAACACACTTTTCAACACCACTTACGATCTTACGGTTTAACTACGGTGGGTTTTACTTGCTTAATGCCCAACGTGACGTAGCACTATGCAAGACTTGGTCATAGTCATTATGTTTCGTTTGTACTCTAATCTACTATCTACTTTTAGGTCTTACACTTTGAGGTCCCAATTTAAAGAGGAAATTCCAAATAAAATGTCATGCACATACTACAGGAGCAAAACCCAAATAAACTGTTAAGAAGCAATCTGTAAATCAGGAAAATGTTATACCACCTACCTGTTATGTCAAACTGTCCTCCGTTTCTTCTTGGAAAAGTATTACAGCCTCCTTTCGATTGCAAAGATAGAGAGAATGAACAAGAGAGAGGATGAGAGAGAGATGGAGAGAGAGAGAGAGATGGAGAGAAATACAGAGGCCGTCGGGTCATGATTATTAAAAAGCAGAAGCATTATCTCAAACACTGTGTCAGGGTTCGTTTGAGAGATGCAGCCACTGCATCCAGGCTTGACATAAAGAGAGAGATGCATGATGGGAATGGATGAGGGAGCAAACGAGGACACATACACCACCAGGCAAAGCCTTATTACTCATGCTTGCTCCATGAACTGTAAGTCAACGTTCCCATGTTACTGTACATACTGAAGATACTGAGGTACAGAATACTGAGCCAGAGCTGGACGGATACGTTTAGTCGCTGGATATAATAAGAGAACCGCTGAACGAGAGTGTGGCGTCATCACACCGACCACCAGGTCTTCTCACCCGAGGTTCCTCTGGGTCCCCGGACACCGTCATCGCCCGGCAGTCCTTCATCACCCGGTAGCCCGGCTTGGCCTTTGGAGGCCCCCAGCACCTGCCCCGGGTACCCCCTTTGCCCCACCACGCCGGGCAGACCCGGGAAGCCCCGATAACCTTTTTCCCCGGGCTCGCCGACTGGGCCATCACCCTGTTAAGATGAACCAGCGAGTGTGCGACCTGTGAGTCGCTTCATCGTGAGCTTGGAGAAGATAAGATGGCCGAGGAGACCGGTAGGTGTACGCACCTGGGAACCGCGCACACCCGGAAATCCTGGGATCCCTATGTGACCTTGTCCACCCTGCGTCCCTGGTTCGCCGAACTGTCCAGCCTCCCCCAGATCACCAGCATAGCCTATAGAGAAAACACACACACACGGCCATTAAGTAAGCTTCCTCCTCATTGTGTTGGAGGCGTAACGTGAAACAAAAACACAGAACCCACCTTTTTCCTTCGCCACAGACGTGTCACCTTTCGCTCCCTTCGGGCCCTGTAGACCGCTGGGACCAGGGAATCCCTGCAAGGAAACACAAGGAAAGATAACCACCCGGGGGGGGGGGGATTGGCAGGAATCTGGCAGTACGATACACATCACGATACAGGGGTCACAATGAGATGTTTTTTTTACAATGCACTTTTTAAAAAACAATTTAACATAAAAAATATGCAAAAAAATGCAAAAGAATCGCAATTCTCTCGTAATGTACACAAGAAATACCACAAACAATACAACATAAAAGGGACATGGGTGGCCAAAATGTGAGGCCCATGCAATATTTAGTTGCTTACAGGCAGTCCGCTGGCACCTTGAGGTCCTGGTTCTCCTTCGTCTCCCTGCTGACCAATCTCGCCGGTCATCCCGATGCTGCCGCGCTCGCCAGCGGGGCCAGAGGTCCCGGGTTTAGAGAGTATGATACTGCACTCGCACACACCATGGTCCCCTGAAGTTCACACACAAAGTCGAATATAACAGACACAATCACACAGAGCTCTATACGGTCTTGGTTTCACTAACCGATCACCCATGATAACAATGTTCTTGTTACGTAAACCATAGCAGACGCTACCTGTGTCTCCTTTATAGCCCGCAGAGCCAGGCCTTCCTCGCTCCCCCGGAGCACCCTTGAAGAACTCGTACCCTGTGGGGATACAAGGTTACTCATTACTCATTCTGGTTCTTACTCTGCTCTTAGCTCTTTTGTTTTGACCCAAATTCGAGATGATGGATTTTTACTAATGTAGTCTAAGCCAGTGATTCTCAACTGGTGGGTCGAGGGCATTTTGAGTGGGTCGCAGAGCATAATGCCAAACCTTAATCTTTAGAAAGAACCCCATGAATGAACTAATGTTTCAATATTAATTCACGTTTCAATTGCTTACTATTTCATTGAGTTTCGCCCCAATTGTTGCAGCTTTTTGTTCACTCCATGTTTTTAACAGTACATGAAGGCATTGTTGATTACTGCAATATTGCTAAATACATTTTGTATTTTTGGGTTGTGACTTAATGACTAATGACACATGTGGGTCCTGAGGCTGGACCAGTTGAGAACCACTGGTCTAATGACACATGTGGGTCCTGAGGCTGGACCAGTTGAGAACCACTGGTCTAATGACACATGTGGGTCCTGAGGCTGGACCAGTTGAGAACCACTGGTCTAATGACACATGTGGGTCCTGAGGCTGGACCAGTTGAGAACCACTGGTCTAATGACACATGTGGGTCCTGAGGCTGGACCAGTTGAGAACCACTGGTCTAATGACACATGTGGGTCCTGAGGCTGGACCAGTTGAGAACCACTGGTCTAATGACACATGTGGGTCCTGAGGCTGGACCAGTTGAGAACCACTGGTCTAATGACACATGTAGGTCCTGAGGCTGGACCAGTTGAGATGAAATCGTGCCTTTTATTTACGTATTCTATTATATCTTACGTTCCTTCTATTATACCCTTAAATGTTCATATTATTATTATTATTTGAACAAAAAAATTTAGGAAAGTTTAAGGGGTCATTCGTTTACAGATTTCTTATTGCGGAAACGTCATTGCGTAAAACAATATTTTACTAAGTAGCTCTTCACAATGTGAATTGTGAAAGATATGTGGATTGTGATGAAATGCAAAAAGATAAAAATACAATATTGACAAAGAAAAAGGCAAGGGGCACCATTTCACTCTAGCTCTAGAAGTTGGAATGTAGTTCTTTGTAAAAAGTTGATGAACAATCGTGTTCAATGTAAAAGGACAGAATTGTATCAATGTTGGTATAAGCAGATCTTTGCATCGGTAGTCAGTGTTTGAGGAAATACATTACATCATTGTAATTCATAACATCCATCATTAGTGCCAATAATATGTATTTGTTTATATTGTATTTGTTTGATTGGCAGGAGGTTGGAGAGGGTTTAATTACAGATTAGGTGGACATATATGGGTCATGGATTCTGACAGTGGCAGGGAGCACTTTCCACTGGGCTAACAAGAAAAGTTATGGTTTTGATGAAGAAACTGTAAAGAAAGATGAAGCTTAAACTGACCCCTGTTGGTGAAAGGACATATTGTATTTTCATGCAGGGCTCAATATAACCAAACAGAGAAAGAAACCTTTGGAAAAGACTATATTTCAAATAAATTATTGATATCAATGAAAATTTATGAAAATTTTTTGTCGGTCACTCTGTGTGTCTATGTGTCGTTCTGTCTGCCACTTACATGATCCTTTGGGTCCTTGAAGTCCAGGTGATCCGGGGAGGCCAGAGTAACCTGGAGGTCCAGCTGTGATTGCTGGAATACCTGCCTCCCCTGGTTGGCCCTTATCTCCCGAATCCCCTTTGCCACCAAATGGCCCGAAATAATCCCATACTGTTGGAATTACAATGGAGAACATTAATTGAGAGGAGGCAAATTGTGGGAGAATCTCTTTGTTCAACAGCTAATACTTACGTTTTCAAATCAAACACACGTAGCACCAGACATCTTGATGTACCTTCATGTACATTAGATACCTACCACACTATACTGAATATTTGATATGATGTGAATATCTTACTTGTCTGTTGTGAATCTCCGGCTGGGCGTCCAGGGGGTCCGGGTAGCCCTGTGTCTCCCTCTGGACCTCTCTCCCCCTGTGGGCCAGTCTCGCCAGCTGGGCCCGCAGGTCCAACTACTACTACAATATAAAAGATAATCTATAATAATAATCCACATAACATCGATGGAAAGCAATTAATGATGAACACAACTCAGTCTGACAGCTAATGTTTATTATGCTATTGTGCTATAGTTGTATATTATAATATTATATTACACCATGAGTGTCTATGTAGAAAGTAATTGTGTAATTGTGTATAAACATGATGTATGCTCAAGATCAATCACTTCTATTTAATTGATTTTGGAGTTGTGTTATACATGCATAATATATTTGCAACTGTACCATTGCCCCAGAATCCAGATGAAATCAACTCTCCAGGGTCCCCCCGGGTCCCCTAAAAGCACAATGTGTGTGTCAGTCCCATAGTGTACTGCAGGTGGTACAGGCAACTCACAGGATTGTCCATACTCATCATAAATGCTACTTAAAAGTTGTGTGATGAGCTACATGCTCACCTTAACTCCGTCTGGGCCTCTTGGTCCTGCCTCCCCAGGATATCCCTGAGGGAAAACAAACATGCAGCCATACATCATTCAACTTCACACTATAGGGCTTGTACATCAGAATGCATCATGGGACTCATCGTTGGCGATACTCCGCCATATTGAGAGGACTCAAGAGAGTTGTAGTACTGTAAAATCCTAACTCCTAATATCCTAAATATACCATAACCATGGCTAATGAAAACTTACGTTTTTCCACGTCTCTCGCATGAGAATGTCTCCCCATAATGACAAATCATTTCATGATTAATTACTAAACAAGTACCAACAAACCATGACTACCAACACAATAACTAACATTCCAATGCTCCTATGCTCCCAAAATGGTGACGGTCATTGTGATGTGACGTCGCGGCGTACTGTACAAGCCCTATACCAGAGAGATATTCTCACCTTGGTATATTACCACTATCTCATGCCTGCTCAAGCACCACCACCGCCACCACCACCACCACCACCACCACCACCCTTCCAGAGGGGTCCTTCCCAAGGTTTATCTCTTTACCACTGGGGCTTACATTAGCCCTTGCCGCCCTTTTAGGTTTAGGTTGTATTGGCCTTTGAAGCTCATTTGAGCCCGTAATTGTGACACGGGGGGAAAATACAAATGACAAATACCTTAACATTCAGTAGTAATAATATTAGGCTGTGTACACATACCTTGCGCCCGGGCAGTCCGAACAGACCAGGCTCCCCCTAGAGGAGAGATTAGAGGTTATGATATGGGTCCTGGCCTGGCTAGATGTCTCCTGTGATGATATGTGTGAAGGTTCTGCTCACCCGCGCCCCTGGGAAGCCCATCACCCCAACTTCTCCTTTGTTGTCCGCCTTTAATACACGCATGGTTAGAACATATCACCGAGGAGATCACGTGTGTGTGTGTGTGTGTGTGTGTGTGTATGTGTGTGTGTGTGTGTGTGTGTGCGTGCGTGTATGTGTGTGTGTGTGTATGTGTGTGTGTGTGTGTGTGTGAGTGTGTGTGTGTGTGTGTTGGTGTGTGGGGGGGGGGGTGGGTGTGTGTGTGTGTGTGTGGGTGTGTGTGTGTGTGCTCGTGCATGTGCTTGTGTGCGTGTGTGTGTTTGGGCTGATAGTAGATGCTGGGGGTTGATCTGTGAGTCT
>OOFB01007988.1:13163-37020 GCA_900323305.1 Trachyrincus murrayi | reverse complement strand
AAAAACCCCCCCCCCCCCGCCCCTCCGTCCATCCATAGCAACAAACCCCCCTGTTGAGATGGCAAAATGGTTGCCACGTGATCTGTTTTTGTTATCGTCATAGCAGCCAGAGTCCTGCTCTGATAGTTTAAATTAATCTTTCTTCTCAGATCCACATGAGTCTTCCATTAGGGAGGAGTAGTTGCTGCTTCATTGTGACAGGGAGAGGCCACGGCTATTAGGAAACTATTTCTGGAAGGCACTCATTACGCTATTCACCAGCTTGCTGGCCATCTTGAGGCAGTGTATAATTTTCCCATGAGAGCTGTAATTATTAACAGTGAGTGAATGACACTGTATGATGGGGAAACGCAGAACATGCAGAGATGGTCAACACATTTAATAATACAATTTTAACAAGCTTTTAAAAAAAAATGTTTTACTGAAGACAGTAAAAAAACAATTCCAATACATTAGTTCTGCCAAAGTTGGCAGTTGACCGCTTTGAATCATCAACCATACAAGCTAAAGCCCATGGGCTGTGTGCACAGCCTGCACCTCCACAACTTACTGAGGATAGGATACATGAGCAGGACTTTTCTCCTGTAAATGTCCGGGGGAAACTTGGCGTAGTACACCTTGGCTTTCTGGGTCTCCTCGTCACTTTGGATCAGGATCTTTCCGATGCGAATGGACCGGCAGCAGTCACGTAGGCCCTGCTCCATGGCCTCGCCTGCAAGGAGACACACGAGAGGCTGTGGGTAAACTAGATGAACACGTTGGGGCTTGTTCTCTCGTATGTGATGATACGATACTGCATCGCATGAATCTCTGCACTTCCTGTGAAATTATGAATAAATTACGTATATGGATCCAAGAAGTTTCCCTTCTGGGATTAATAAAGTACATCTTATCTCATCTCATCTTACTCTCCTCCCCCCAAACTGTCAAAATAGGTGATTCAATATAATATTACAATGTCCTACAACGAGGAGAGAACAAAATGGGAAAAAAAACACCTGCAGAATTTTCACTTCAGATTTCTCTTTTATAGTACGTTAGTGACACTATTAAATTGACTTATCAGTACAATACAACACAACAACACAAACGGCATCACAAAGGAGTTATAATAGGGCTGTTAAAAAGTTTATATGGTGTGCAAAGTACCCGTATGGCAGATATGGCAGTTTGAACAGTGTCTAATTTAGCAGGTATGGGGCATTCAAAACTCTCTTATTCCCCGACTTACCACTTCTCATAATGCTGACTCCGCAGTTCCCTCTTTCGAACTTGACACCATCATACTTGTACCCTTGGGGGGGGGGGAAGGAAATAAAGAAGGACACAATGTCAACGGGGAATATTCTGGATGGGCAGGTGATTAAGGGAGAATGTATGAGATATGTATGCAGAAAAAAACGAAATACCGTTTAAAGCCTCCTAGAAGAAATGAACAAAAAAGGGGGGAAAACCTAGTTCTGAAATGGGACAGATATCTGAGTGATTTTGAATATTTTATGTAGAATGTGTGGTTAAAATGGACCACAGCTTGCAAAACAACCTCATCCTCTGAAAGATATCATGAAGTGCCTCCCTGCCTACTCTCAAAATGTCTTCCGCAACAGCAATCTATATTCCCCTGCACCTGTATATGACCATTAGCACGCCATTTGTGCTGCACTGGTACATTGATGAAGTCAGACTGCCCATAACCATTCCTAATGTAATACTTTAAACCTCTAGTATGCTATTGATGCACAGGCTTCTTTGGCTATGGTAATACCACTTGATGGGAAATCCCTTTCTCTTCGGAATTCTTTTGCTTTCGCATTGTCCCATGAGTAATACTGATCAGTTAGTGTGTTGGTTGAGTTTATGCAGTCATCTACTGATCAGTTTCCCCTGTTATGCCTTACCAACTATGACATAAACAATGCATCATATGAAACATAATTACTTGATTTGACAAACATGCTCACAATTCCAACATAGATTCGTTTGTTCTGCTGTGGATGATAATCTTAAAAAAGGTGCTGTAGGTAAGATTTAAGAGCTATTATTAGAGCATAATTAGTTAGAAACGGCATAGCCACCGGACAACTATTAGTGAGTGAAATGCGCTGTGAAAAAGAATATCTGTTTTGAGTTGACTGCGATTGCCTCGGTATGAGCCAATTTAGATTTTAGACTGCTCCCGCCTAATTTCTGGGCATCTCTTCCATGATTGGTTCGGGGAATCCACCTTGAAACAGAAAATCTAAGACTTAACATTTCTTTCATATCAGACATGGCTTTTGTATGGGATCCTCTGTTTAAGCCTGGCATGAGACACCAATATACTGGTAAGTAATGGTACATCTAGGGAGTGCCAGGATAGTCAATATAGCTTTTGATCATGGTCACATGTTATGTGGCAAAGAATACACTAGCCTTGAGAACACAGACCATATAGCAACCATATTACTTAAGGTTGCTGTTGCACGGGGCTCTGCTGCAGAGTCCTATTTCATGGCTAGGATAAGACACTCACCTGTTGGAGTTGTGACAGTACACTCTGAGTAGGGAAGCTGGTTAAGCCCCTCCTCAACCACTAGTCTGATCTGTCAGTGGAGAGATGTTTAATTACAGCATTGGTTAAAAAGTACTGAAACAACACAACAAGAAGAAATTAGACAACTAACCAGTCGATCAGCACAAAACACAAAGTCTCCTCTGCTGGTTGTTCTGAAATTGTTCATAAAGCCTTGGTCAGGTTTGAATTGTCAATAACCATCACAAAGTGCAACATCTTTTAACACCATTTACATATGTTACAGGAAAAAACGTAATGGACTCACTTGTCTCTAATTATAGTTTGCAGTTCACGGATCTGGTCGTTCAAGGGAAGCAGTTTAAGCTTGGGTCCTAACGCATCTTGACTCTCTGCCTGTATACTGACACCCTGTGCTTCTGAGTTGGAGACCACTCCAGGAACGCCGCTGTCGCCGCTGTTCGCAAACCGTACTTGCTTCATGTGGTGCTCTTGGCCACTGTTGACACTGTTCATTTGTTGATTGTGGCATGGCATCCTGAAAACGCCGTGGCGGGGAAACAAAGCCTTTAAGATAGGCGAACGACGTGTAGCAGTGACGCTAATGTTATTTCACTACTTTGCGACCCACTGACCTGCTGCCTTATTATATGAGACCAGCCAACGTGTGCTTGCTTAGCTTGATTCCACGCGGTTGCTCGGGAGTCAGGGTGTGCCGATAACACTACAACTACTTCCTACAGTCAACACTAGCTTCCACATTCACACCTCTAAATATATCCAATCGAGATGGCTCAATATCGAACCGATAAAGGCGTGATACAGGTATATCCAGTAGCTCTGGTGCTAGCGCTGACACTGACAGCGATTTCTTTTTTTTTCTTTTTTTCTGAGAGCGGAAGTGATGAAGGCGGTTTTGTGACGAATCCATTACGCCATAACCCGGCAACATGGCGCCGATGATGGTCTCACTGAAATGTGGATTTTATTACCAAAGACGGAGATTAGCGCTTCTGTTCCGACAAACGAGTTCGTATCATGTTTGGAACAAGAGTGAGAAGCCAAACCGATCGGATCATACACACCGAAGCACGTTTCTGGTAGGTGACACCTGGCTAGTTTGAAAGGACACTGCTGCGTCACCATGCAAGGGCAAGATATTGTGTCTCACAAATAAAACAAGTGTTAATTAAACTTCACTTTCTCCTCAGAATGTGGGCTTAGTATGGGCATGTCGTATTTCATGTTCAAAGTTCAGCGGCTGTCATGTAACCTTGGATAACGTTGACTACACGCAGCTATTGGGTCGGGTGGTTAACAAAGTTAACTCTGAAGTTAACTTTGTTAGCCGACTCAACCAAGAAATATCTTTATTTCAAAGGTGCCATTACTTCAGGTGTTACGGCCAACGTTGTTGTTGTTGTTGTTGTTGTTGTTGTTGTTGTTGTTTTATGGATCAATGCTACTTGTAAAACACACTCACATGTTACTTGTTAACGCTGTAGCCATGGGTCAGGGGCCGTAGTAGTCACGGGAGAACAAACCGAGGTAATCGCATGTCCCACCATGGTGTCATCAGATAGGCCCACTGTGTCTCCACGTTATCACACAGCGTGGTCCGGCCCACCCCTGGCATGTCATCGGTGTCGTCATTATTTGTTTTGTCACGACTCTTCGTGTGTCTGTTTTTACATTTTCCTTTATTGTCTTGACGCCAAGTACTATTATAACTGCTAAGCTGCTGTAGTCCTGTAGGCCTATATGATTGTGAATGCTGTAGGCACTATCTAGGTAGGCATTATCTTCTAGTTTAAACCCCCTGTCTTCATATACAAAGTAAGTTGTGGTAATGTTTTTGCTTATCTACAGAAGGGATACTCTTACAATTCAGCATGCATTCAATCTGCTCTGACAAATCTAGCCATAGGATACCACTGATACATGTATTGAGCAAAGTGTGTTTGTTCATATGACTATCATTTTGAATTTGATTTGGACTTGGAACCCTACCTCTGATACTAATGTTGTGTTAATGTTTCTGTTTCAGTTAAATTCTCATCCCCGAGGAGCAGCATGGCATGTCGGCAGGACCGAAGACAGTCGGCGGATATTGGAAGCAGCAAAAGTGAGTATGGCATGTAATGTGTTTTTCAAGGAATCTAGTAAGCTTGTTTATATATCAAATTCACACCTCTCCCTTTAACATCTAATACATGTCTGTAGGCCTACTGTTGTTCTTCAGGAAATGTTTAACGTGTGCTTGGTGGGTGGTCTTTAAAAGTGACCTCACGAAGAGCATCGCATAGTGTATCATCGAAGGAGCTGTGAATATGCAATGTGGAAGCTTGCCACCTCTCCACCCCCTCAACCATCCCATCCTGTTTCATTTTCTAAATGGATACAAATATAAGCGAGGGGAGTAATCTGTAGTGTTGCTGTTGTTGTTGTTGTTGTTGTTGTTGTTGTCAGCATGCCACTGTTGGATTCATACACATAATGAGTAGAGTGGTCCTCTATAATGTGTCCAGTGCCTGCCCTCCCACCACTATATAACATATTGAATAAAAATACGGGAACAAACGGGCTAGCCTAGCCAGCGTAATTTTACCAGGAACTATTCATAATATTAAGCTGGAACATGAACCCTCTGACCAACAGTTCAACCCACAGTTCACATTCAAGTCAAGGTTGAACTGCAGGTCTGCATTCTAACCAACCTATTGTTATTTCACAGTGAATATAATCATTTAAGAATTAAATGTGATATGTGTGTACTTCCCTCATGGTTGGACTGGTTATTTATTTACTAGTACTAATATTCAGCAGCTCACTACATGAACATGCTTTGGAAGCCTAAGTGTATTATAGGCTACGGCATTTCATATATTTCATATATTTCACTTTATTCTGTTTTCAACAGCATTTGCAGGTCAACAACACAAGATCATGTTGGCATGGAAATGCAGGTGGCCGTCTAAATGCAGATCCAAAAAATGTGGTGAGTTAACACAATATATTCAACTTATTGCTTGTTGTGTTGCTAATATTATTATTATTATTATTATTCTTCATAATCATAATCATAATAATAATAATAATAGTATATACACAATGGATTGACAAGTCTATTTAAGGGCGGTTCAGGGCCGATTGTTTAGGAATAGATAAGGGAGATTTTGTGCGATTCAGTTAACCATGTTTGACGTTATTGGGTGTTTATCATCCTGTGGAAATTGAGTTTGCGTCAGGAAGGCAGTGCATGGAGGGGGAAATACTAAACCGCATCCGTGGCTGAGCTGGCAAAGACCGTGTGCTCTGGAGCACTGTGATGGAGTAGAGACAGGTGGAGTTATGGCAGATGTACATAGTTATTTACGGTCTTTACAATGTGAACTCAGAGAAAACTGTTCATTTTGAATTATAAAAACACTAGGTACTACACAAGTAGACACTAAACTGCAGCAACCTGTATTGCGAGTGTGACTCTTTCTTTGTTTTTGAGATTTTACTTCCTCTGATGCGGTTGTTGCTATGTTAAAATCTGTGCTGCGCAGTCTATTCATGGTGTCTTACAATTGGAAAACATCTTGTAGACTTAGGATTTTAATTGAATGTATTGCTACACTGACCTTCAGAAGTGCATCCAACTGTTTCAAGTTAATTCCCAGCCTTTTCACCTGTGTCAGTTATTGCCAGATTCATTCTGATTAAAGGCAGGTGTTGGGCACAATTTCACTTTAATTTGCTCGGTGGGGGATGCCACGGCGACAGCGTCAAAACCATAGTGCCACCATATTGACTGGATTAGAGGAATTACTGCATGTTATTTGGCCTATGGAGGGTCCCAAGTGGCAGCAGTTTGGTGTAGCGTGAGTAAACAGCCACGTTGGCACGGGTGGGTTCCCAACCCCAGCCGGGATGACAGCCTTGGTGTCCCCTGGGACGCGTGGTATCAGGCTGGATCCCCGGGTCCACCTGGCGACAGGGCTGCTGCTACTGCTCCGGGAGCTCCCGTGGGATCCTGCCTGACATTTGATGTTTCATGTGTATGTCCAGCAAGCCCGGCCTGGCCTACTGTTACTCTCCAATGCACAGTGCACAGTGTAAACATTGCTGCCGATGTTGGCAAAGCCACCATTGATGAGAAAGTCTCATGTGTATCTTGTACACTACATCCCATGTCATGTCACTTCTATAATAGTGTTTTTTTGGTTTTTACCCATCCTACTTGAACGTTCTTGGATTCAATATTGATCGTTTGTGTATTGTGCAAGGTTACGTTGTTTTCTCACGGGAGGTTTGTCTTTTCCTCTTTCTTCTCGACAGCTGAAGGAAGTCAACTCTGCCGAGATCCTATCTGCAATGTTTACCTATGTGTGGCCAAAGGACAGGCCAGACCTCCGGGCCCGGGTTGCCGTCTCTCTTGGGCTCCTTGCTGGAGCAAAGGTAAGCGGAAAAGCAACACTTGGCTTTTAATGGCTGTTAATCACCCATTGATTTCCTTTTGTGTTGCATACGTTGGTACACTGCAAGCAAAGCTGGTTTATTCCCATTACATATTATTAGCTACATTATCAGACATTTATTTACTTATCAATACATGTCCTGTTACACAATTCTATACTAATAATATTCTTCAAGTCTTTATGAGAAGGGGGCAGCTGAATTAAGAACGCCCAGTAAACATTTAAATGCCGGTAGTAAACACCATACTAGTAACTGGCAACACGCCTGGAGGAACGCTACCTCGGTGACAAATCATTGAAAACTGGGAGGTAGTTACAGGGACTGAATTAAAGACACACACGTTCACGATGTGCTAACACTAATTGATTGGTTGATATACATGCATGACCTTTTTATATAATCAACAACACTTAGCTCAGCTGTCTAGATATAAGGATCCTTATCATTGTCACTGCATTTTCATCTTCAAACTTCCATCTGTTATTGAACATGTGTCTTTGCAAAGCTCTCTTAATGCCATTCATTATGCAGCCTTAAAATCATCTCAAATGTTAAAGGGGAATTTCACTTTATAACACTTCTGGGGCCACAGACTTTTGTGTGCACCCCAGACGGTTTTTAGTTAGCTTGCTTCAATATTTAGATATTTGATAACCGTGTAAGCAAACCGCCCCCCCCCCCATCCAATAGAAGCCCATTCAACATCAAACTCCACGTTAGACTCATTGTGAACACACGTCCCTGCTTCTCATGGCTGATATTGTCCTTCTAATGAATGTCCTCTAATGAATGTCAATTTTTCGATTAGTTATTTCATTATGTTCATACTTTACTGTTTTGTTGCGTTCCTTTACAAATGCAGGATAGACCCAGGCAGTTCAGTGTCGAACTCGAGGATGCATATCATTGTGCAACTTCTGATGTGGGCGAACCTGCAGACAATAACATTAGGTTGGTTGTAGAAATAGTGTTGTATTACTACTAGTCTAGTTGTATTACTACTAGTCTAGTTGTATTACTACTGGTCTAGTTGTATTACTACTGGTCTAGTTGTATTACTACTGGTTTAGTTGTATTACTACTGGTTTAGTTGTATTACTACTAGATGTTGTTTTTGATCATGAGATTGTTGTGCCCTATCGATTCGAGCCAGAATACACAGAAGAAGAGCCGGCTAATTTGCAGGCTGATCGCGCAAGAGCGAATAAATAGTAAAATAAAAACAGCCAGCAAGCTCTCTAACTGTTACCGTAGACTTCCTATGTATCACAGACAGACGTGGTAGCCTTAGCCAGCCTGCTTAGTACTTACCTCGGTTGGGAAAACGGTGGGTACAGCTCCAGGCTTCAGACGGTCGCCTTGGTAGTCGGGGTCTTCAAAGTGGTTGCTGCATATCCTTAGTCCTCGTTTGTGAACCTCTTCGGCTGTTATGTTGGGATGTCTGATTACATCCAGTGTTGCCTCGTGTGGAAATAACAACCGGGTACAATGCACCTCATTATTATACCGATATTGCATCAAACAAAAGCTAGAAGACATTAGTTTGTTTGAAGTTAACAGAATGTTTTGCTTACTCCTCTTCACGATTTTGCCACGAAACAAAATCTAAGAAGAAAAGAACGGAAACCGCACAAGGCTACTTTGTTTCTAACGTTAGACATTTAAAAGGAAATAACTCATCGCAAAATGAAGGCCGACACATTCATCAGAAGGACAATATCAGTCATGAGAAGCAGGGACGTGTGTTTACAACGAGTCTAACGTGGAGTTTGATGTTGAATGGGCTTCTATTGGATGGGTTTTTTTTTTCTGGGGTGCACACAAAAGCCCGGGTAGGCGTGAAAGTGACCCCAGAAGGGGGTTATAAAGTGAAATACAATACAATTCTGATTACCATTACCATGTGATTATATACACATAAAAGCCTGTGTGTGTGTACAACAACTAGGTCTATACACATGGTAGTGTATATCTATTAGCCTCTCAACACAATTATACAGTGTCTATTTCCTCTGTTCTTCAATGATCAAAACAGTATAACTTCTTAATGACCTATTCTTTAAGAAAAAATAATTGATTGCAAACATCAATCAGTATGCAATGCGCCCCATTTCCTCTCTTTGTTGGTGGTCCCTAATTTGCACCCTGGAAAACCAATCAGGGAATCTCGGCTCTAAATAAGTATATCCTGCTGCCACACAGCATGGCTCCCTCTAGTGTGTACAAAAGGGGTAAAGGAGACACACACACACACACACACACACACACACACACACACACACACACACACACACACAAAAACCAATCTTCTCCTTCTCGTTTCCTGCTTGGTTGGAGCTAGCCTAGATTTCTGCCAGTTTGTCAGTTTCCACCGAAACCACCAGCTGCGTCGAGACAATTGTTAAACCAGCTGAATAATTACGCTGTTACAATGCATCACCCCTCTGCACTCCACATTACCGGTGACATTTTCATTTCACACCATTGATCATAATGATCCCCGTGTTTGAGTTGGTCTGGACCGCCGTCCCTTCTGCCTGCGGAATGCAGGGGCTCCCTGGTCTTGCCGCAGGTCTGCGTTAATGGCGGACTTTCACATTGTACGCAGAGGCTAATTCCCCACGCCCCGCTCTGTGAGAAATTGACTCCATCCCTGCATGAGATCTCATGTCTCCAGGTGTAGATTGACACGGCGTCGAACTAGAGCTCTGGTGTCTGCTGTGATTGGCCGAGAAAACAACCGCGGCGTCCTCCTCATCGTGTGGTTGGCATCAGCAGCGTTCAGGACATGTTTGGTCTGGGGATAATGGTGCTGGTGCTCAGGCTACTTCTGTGTCATGTACTGTTGTCTTGGCAGCAAAGTGGCTGATATTGTGGTTCTCCCCAAGGGACTCAAAGTACTTCTATTGTCCGGGCATAATATACAGATAGAACCCTGGAGATGTGGCTTTCTGCAGTGTAAATGGTGTGCTATTAAGTGGGCTCTGATTCTCTTTCCCCCAGGGCTGAATAGCCATACAATATAGACAAGTGGCCATTTTGTGCCACTTTTTTGTGTTGTTACTTTTTTCGTTTTTTGTGTTCCAAAATAAATAAATAAAAGGAAACGGTAACACACAGCTGTGAGGATAGATGGCAGTCTATATATATATATATATATATATACGTATATATATATATATATATATATATATATACGTATATATAATATTGTGTGTGTGTGTGTGTGTGTGTGTGTGTGTGTGTGTGTGTGTATATTTACACACACTAGCACTAGTTATGGGATTGAAAGGTTTCGCCTCCAATGTGCTGCAAATATAAACGCGGTGCTATGTGCTGCTGTGCTCCTGGCTGGCCTAATGTGGTTCGCCTAGCCTGAGTCACACAGCTGTCCCTGTGCTTTTAATTAGCCCTAATAACCATCTCAATTCCATTAGCGGCATGCATCAGCTACCTCTACAGCGCAGCCAACTGCTGCACGCATTGCGCACACTCACGCACACCGATGTGTATACACACACGTATGCATCATTCATATATATATATACCGTATATACCCATTGATTTTCATCTGCTTAAGGAACCTTGAAGTTGTTAACAGTGAAAAGATTCTTCTTTTCTTTTTCCTTTTTCGTTCTGCTTGCATGAATAATGGTCCTGACATATATTTTCAAATTATACACAGTTGAAGAGCAAAAGAGGACTCAGTATAACGCGCACACACAGTACAACGCACAGTACAACGCACACACAGTACAACGCTCAGTACAACGCACACACAGTACAACGCACAGTACAACGCACAGTACAACGCACACACAGTACAACGCTCAGTACAACGCTCAGTACAACGCTCAGTACAACGCACAGTACAACGCACAGTACAATGCACAGTACAATGCACAGTACAATGCACAGTACAACACACACACAGTACAACGCTCAGTACAATGCACAGTACAATGCACAGTACAACGCACAGTACAACGCAGGCACAGTAAAACACACGCGTGTATGCTGACATGCTCTGGGCTATTTGAAATGGCTTTCCCTCTTTTTGTCAGCTTTTTTTTTCTTCTCTGAATTTTGCTCTCCCCTCTCTCTGTCCTTTCCCGCAGATGACCAATGTGACGGTGCCCTTCATGTTTAAGTATGCGGTGGACGAACTCAACCAGATGTCGGGACACATGCTGAACCTGAGTGACGCGCCAAGCACTGTGGCTACCATGGCAACGGCGGTGCTGATTGGCTGTGAGTCCCAGACTTTTTTTCTTCCGCTGCTGGCAGGTGCTGTGCTCATCAGAGAGGACTATGGGACTGCATATTATCTCCAAGCTGACCTTTCCCAACACATTCATGTCAATTTGTGTGTGTGTGTGTGTGCGTGTGCGTGTGTGTGCGTGCGCGCTCCCAAGACGGACGGAACATGAAAGTGTCCGTCATGGCAGGGAGTGTAGCTCTTTGTACTTCTCCTGGACACAAGTTGTTTGTATAACATTACAATATGCGCAACACAAGCCTCAATGTCTCTCTGGATTCTGCAAATTAGTAGTTATTTGCCTATTCGTTTCAAGTCTGTTTACTCAGAACATCGTACGGCCGACTGGACATCACATCTTGTAATTCTGTCAAATTTTTCGGTGATCCCCGGCCCACTCCAGAGATCGCCAAGACTACGGAGGCCATCAACCTGGCTCCGCCGTCCGGAAGTGCTCGCAGGCGGCGTCGCCTCCTCCATTCTGAACAGTAGGTCTGCCTACTGCTGAAGGCACGCAACACCGCTTTCAGATTAGGTGATGCTTTAGGCCTACAGCTCATCCAGGGCTAACCTGAAGAGGGTAATCAAGAAGGCCAAGCACAGCCACAAGCTAAGCATTGAGGAGCACTTCAAGAACAACTCTGACCCCCGACACATGTGGCAAGGCATCCAGGCCATCACAGATTACAAACCCACCAACACCCCCCCCCCAACCACCGACACCTCCTTCCCTGATGAGCTTAAAGTTTAAGTGAACCCCCTGTTGCAGCTCGATTTCGAGCACTGAGATTTAAAAAATGCATTTTATGCTAAGAGTCAGAGCCGGCCCTAGACCTTTGGGGGCCCTAATCAAAATCTGGCAGGGGTCCCAGTGTTGCAAGCGCGCAAAGTGCAAGCGCGACTATTTTCTGGTGCGCTCGCTCGCAAAGCACGCCCTGCCGGGAGGTTTCTATGTGTCTGCCGGCACCAGAAGGGCTCTTGAGGCTTAAGGACATACAGTACATTTGAAACACTCACTGAAACACTCAAAGTACATGGCTCACGGGCCGCGAGCCATGTAAACCATTTGCCATTGCCACACAGTCACACCTGACACCCCAGTGCTCCCACTACTATCCTCCCTCCTTTAAACCAGTTTGCTCCATCTGTCGGTCTAAGAATAAGTAGACCTATACGGAACAGAATGAAGTACAAACAAACAATATGTATTGAATATAATATTTTCTATAGAATCTTAAAGGACAGAATGAGGTACAAACAAACAATATGTATTGAATAGAATATTTTCTATAGAATCTTAAGATAGAGTGAATACAGTATTAACATTAACATAAATAAGAAATTGTAGAAAATATATAATGTAGAAAATAATAAAATATAACACTGAGCTTTGGCTCTGCTTCCCTCTACAGCCTGGGCATTTTCAGCATCAGCATGGGCGCCAGTCTATCTGGACTGTCTGGAAGAAATTTAGAAAGTATGTCACATAGTTAGTTTAGCAGTCATTTACACAAATGCACTTCTGCCATATAATCTTAAATGTTACTAAATGTGTAAACATTTTAATGTTTGAATTAAAATCTTAAAATAATATATTAAAATAATATTAAAATATTCCTCTTCTGCACTTTCTTGAGGCAATATCATCAATGATGTCATCATAGGATATGTGTTTCCCCACCTCATGATTTATGCTCATGATGGCCAGACCACTCAAACGTTCCTGTGACATGGAAGACCTCAGGTAGCTTTTGATGAGCTTTAATTTTGAAAAGCTCCTCTCTGCCGATGCTACTGTTACTGGTAGGGTGACTACAATTCTTAGGGCTATCCAAAGGTTAGAATAGAGTTCCTCCAGGTTTTTCTCAAAGAGAAAGGAAAGCAGCTCAAAGGCAGTCATCTTATCTGATTGCAGATAAGATGACTGAGAGGCAGTGCTGAAGTTCAGCAGCACTCCATATTTGGTTTTCACCTGGTTGAGTGTTTCAAATCTCTCATCCATGGATGTCACAGCATAGTCGACCACAATGTTGAAGTCGTTGACTTCAAGGTTTTTCAGTGCATCAGTCTGGTTCATCAGGAGTGTCATACCTGAAATGACTCTTGCTGTTTCTTAGTCTCTTCTCTTTCAGAACCGCCTTCACATTAATTTCTTCACAAATGCTTTAGGCTGTTGTCTGGGCCTCAGAGAATCCAGTTTCCTGGTATGTGGTGAGGGAGGCCCTTGCATTTGAGATTAAATTCACTGCTATATCCAGCTGCATTGAGGCGGATTGGAGGAGCTTATACACCTTGTTTGTCATTGTCAGTATCTCACACCATACGACACAGCAAATCAAGAACCGGTAGAACCCAACTTCCTCTGCAAGTGCGTGTGCCTCCACTTTGGCCACAGGATCGTTGATCGTCTGTCTGGCTTCCAGTAATGCCTCCCGAACCTCAGAAGCCTGATACCTGATTGCATGAACACTTTGGAGCCTCCTCTCCCATCTTGTGTCACTCCATGACTTCACGGCTATGTTCACGTGTTTCTTCAAAACACTCCATCTTTGTGTGCCAGCTAAAAAGAAGGTGAAGAGCTTTTGCACATGCCCAAAAAACCCAACTGCATCTTTTGAAGATTTGGCAGCATCGGCAATGACAAGGTTTAGAGTATGTGCGCCACATGGGACGAACACAGATCTGGGATTTTTTGGAGCAGTCTGGCTTGTACTCCTTGGTGCTTGCCCTTCATGTTGGCCCCATTATCATACGCTTGCCCTCTGCAATCTTCAAATGGAATCTTCAGCTCATTCATCTTCTCTAAGATGACAGTGGACAGATTCAAGCCTGTTGTAATCTCAACATTCACAAAGCCGAGGAAGTGCTCCTTGATCTCTGGCTTTCCCTTTAAAGCCACACTTGTCAGAATGATGGACATTTGCTGCTGGTGACTAATGTCAGGTGTACAGTCCAAGATAACGGAGAAGTACTTTGAGTCTCTTACTTAAGTCACTATTGCTTTCAGAATCTTGTCACTCACAATCTGTATCAGCTCATTCTGTGTGCACTTCCCGAGGTAATGAGCATGTGTCTCTCCATCTTTCATTTTGCTCAGATGATTTTCCATAACAGGGTCAAATTTTGCCAGTAATTAAAATAGTCTTTCCATTATCTGGTTGGATGAGCTTGTCTGATGAACCCCTGAATGCTAGGTTTCTTTCAGCCAGAGACTGGGTGATACTTATGAAACGTGTAAGGACATCCCGCCATCTCTTTCTATCAGCCTCCACAATTGTCATTTGTACCTGGTCAAGAGTCTGTCCCCGACTTAAGCGCAGATCAAGTTCTCTCCACTTAATCATATTGTTTGTATGTTCAGGACTACCCTCATGGTGTTGATATTTGACCATTCGCGCCTTCCTTTATTATTGTGTAGTCTTTGGTAGAAAAGAGCTTACAGCAAAAACAATACACAGCGTTGTTGAGAAGATTACCAGCTCCTGGTAATCTTCTCTATATTTGACAGCTGTCTCTGTAATAAGCCTGAATGGAAACGTCTTCTAGACTTGTCTTTAGGGTAAGTATAATCCTGTTCTGGTTTGAATGGACCTCTGCGCACTAACTCAGTCCTCATAAAGTCTGTTAAGACAATCTGCTGAGTCATTTGGTGGAGCAGCAACTATTCTATTAGTGTCTGAGCTGCTTGTATCTGATGCTGGCTGTACACCTCACCTGTGTTAGTACTTGCTGAAGCTGGCTGTATTAGGTCTGTTAATACTTGCTGAAGCCGGCTGTACTGGGTCTGTGTTAGTACTGGCTGAGGCTGGATGTGGATCAACTGAGTCTGGATGTGGATCAACTGAGTCTGCTTGTACTGGTTGATGATCCAGCAGCTCCTCTACTGACAAACTTAAGCATAGCACCTGTAAATTATAGATAACAATACTAATATTAATTTTATCAGCTGCATCAGGCCCATTCAAACTGGCACCCCAAGATTTCCTTTTATACATTTTCAAATATAATATACTATTTATACTATGGCTTGGCTGAATACTTGGTGGTTATTTTTTACTGAGAGATGTGCATCCATATTGCCCAGTATGCCCAGCTAATCAACATTTTAAATTAACAACAACAACAAATTGCTGCTGGAAAGCACAAGTTTCATTTTGTGCACGCGCATATGAACGCGTGTTCACGCACGACACGGTTATCTTTTCAGCAGTTCAGCAGTTCAACCGTTGCCCGTTGGCGTTTATCAAACGTAATAAATAATTGTATTTCACTCTCACTTTTGTCAGGCACAGTCACAAAACAAAGTCACAGAACATAGCCCTGGGAGTGGCGGGCAAGCACAGACAGGCGAGAGGTGCACTGCAAGCTAGCACATTAACGTTACTGTTATTTGCTGACATCAAACTTGCAGAAGAGGGAACACCTCTTCTGCAAGTGTACCTGATTTGTTGTTCCTGCAATTCACTCTCATGGGGTTTTCTTTTTTCGTGACCAGAAGGATAGATCCGCTTCATCTTCTCATCGAAGTTGTCAACTAAAGTTGTAAGCTGACACCCGCTTTGACGTGAGGGGGAGGCGGGGCCCTTGCGTAAATTGCGGGGCCCTACGCAACTTGCGTAGTGAGTGTAAAGGGCCGCCCGGCTCTGCTAAGAGTTCTAGGAAGGAGGAGGGACGTGTTATCCCCATGGTTACAACCCACGCCAACTTTGTGATAGTTTTACAGTCTTATTTTAGTAACAGTGACAAAATGGCATAGATTACTATGTTGACGATCATATAAGATATAGTACCAAAAGAAAGAAAATACTTTTTGGGTTCACTGCCCCTTTAACAGCTTTTATGCCCACTTTGACAGGGATAACCAGGAGGCGGCCATGAAGGCTGTGCTCCCTGCAGACCACCAGCCCCTCACACTATCCTCCACTGACGTATGTGCTGCACTGAGCAGGATTAACACACATAAGGCTGCTGGCCCTGATGGCATCCCCTGACGCGTGCTCAGTGCCTGTGCTGGGCAGCTGACCGAGGTCTTGACTGACATCGTCAACCTCTCACTGGCCCAAGCAGCTGTTGCCACATGCTTTAAAACCACCTCCATCGTGCCTGTGCCAAAACACTCACACTGCAGCGAGTCTTAATGACTTCCACCCTGTTGCACTCATAGTGCTTCAAGAGGCTGGTCCTGGCCTCACCTCAAAACCTGTCTACCACCCACACTGGACCCCCCTCCTCGCCTACCGCCAGAACAGGAGTATGGACGATGGCATCGCAACGGCACTACACTCTCCCACCTGGACAACAGTTACACCTACGTGAGAATGCCGTTCATCGATTTCAGTTCAGCATTCAACACCATCATCCCCTGCAAACTTCTCTCCAAACTCCCTCAACACCTCCCTCTGCAACTGGATACTGGACTTTCTAACCAACAGACCCCTTGTTAGACAACCACACCACCTCCTCAAAGCTCATCCTGAACACCGGCGTCCCACAGGGCTGTGTGATGATTCCTCTCCTCTACTCCCTGTTCACCTACGACTGCACACCTGTACATGGTTCTAATACCATTATCAAGGTTGCAGACGACAACGGTGGTTGGCCTCATCAGTGCCGACGATGAGTCGGCCTACAGGGAGGAGGTCCATCACCTAGCAACAACCTGGCTCTCAACACCAAGAAGACCAAGTAGCTCATTGTGCATTACAGGAAGACCAAAGGTGGCACACACACACCCCCATCCGTATCAACGGGACGGAGGTTGAGTGTGTCGCCAGCTTTAAGTTCCTGGGTGTCCACATCTCTGAGGCTCTCTCTTGGATCCTCAACACCTCAACCCTGGTCTAGAAGGCTCACCAGCGTCTCTTCTTCCTGAGGAGATTGAAGAAGGTCCATCTGTCTCCTACCGCTGCACCATCGAGAGCATCCTCACCAACTGCATCACAGTATGGTATGGCAACCGCTCTGTCTCGGACCAGAGGGTAGTGAAAACTGCCCAATGCATCACCGGCTCCTCCCTCCCCACTATTGAGGCTGTCCAGCACCAGCGATGTCTGCGGAGGGTGCGCAGCGTCGTCAAAAGACAGCTCTCACCCCAGCCATGAACTGTTTGCCCTCCTCCCCTCTGGGAGGCGCTACAGGCCTCTCCGCTCCTGGACCAGCAGGTTCAGGAGCAGCTTCTTCCCTGCGGCTGTCACCCTGCTGAACACCCCTCCCCCAAGGTTTTTTTATTTGTATTTGTCGCTTCACGGTTTCTCTCTCTTGTCCCAGTGGACATTGTTAAACAAAGCAGGTCAAGGGTCATTCGCACAGCGAATCCGAAGTCCCTTCCTGATTAGAGGAATTCTACTGAGGCTGTGATGTAGGGAGGAGGGGAAAAAATTGATCAGATCAGATCATGTGCTGTACACTTACCCCTGTAGCCACTAATCTAACTATAATTAGAGGAGTCTCTGTATGTATGTATGTACGTGTGTGTATGTATTAGGGATGTTCGTCGACTAGTCGTTGCTGCGCTTAGTAGTCGGAACCAGAAATAGTGGTCGGTTAAAGGCTTTTTTTTTTTTTTCTCTGAGAAAAGCATTTCTGCCGATATATAAATCGCGCAAGCACGCCATGCACTATTGATAGAAATATGCATTTAAGAATTAGACTATGCTTTTAATAGTCATGTCAGGTGCGCTGCCATTCGCGATCAGTTGGTCTTTTCATGACTTTAGATGTAGAATAATAACCATGGATGTATGAACGAGCTCCCGCTGAAGGATTGAACTCTGCTGCTCACACGGCAGCGCTCAGCTGTTCTAGTCACTCCAGAGGCGCATCGTTTAAATGTTAATGTCAATTCAGTCCGTTTCTATGACTATAACTATGATCTGCCAAATTATATTTACTTATGTCTTAACTTTCTTTTGGCCTACTGAGTTTGAGCGAATGGCTGCTCACGCAAACGGCTTGCTCACTCAGTAAGCGGATCGATAAAATGGATGGCAAGAGAAAAAAAGAACCACGATCATTGTTATGACGTCTCTTGACAGACGAAGATTTATTTCTGTTTTGCCCCCCTACCTAACAGTTCAACTGGTGCGATGTGGAACACATTCTCTACATGAGAGCCGACTGCAACAGGCCTTAATGCACGTCACAAAATGTCACACTTTTCAGCCTCATTTATAATAGGATTTCGTTATAAAAACATTACATTAAGCATTTCAGATGGCTCTTATATATATTTTTGGATTTTTTTAGAAAAATGTGTCGTCAGGAACATCCCTAGTATGTATGTGTGTCTGTCCTTTTCTCGACTTGACACTCGGCGGGTGTGTTGCTCATGGCCCAGTGGCGAGTGCGAAGTTGTTTGTATGAGCGGTTCTCGAGAGACCCGTGTGGACCGGTGGCGCTGTGTCAGAGCGCCAACCGCGGACACGGCAGTTGACGTCACACCGTGTTGAATTTTGGGTGGTGTAGTGTCGAGTGTGCATGCTCTAAAAAGAGAAAAGTAGAAAAACACCTTTAGACACTCGACACGTTTCGTATGAATACACTTTGAATAAACAAGCCAACGGTGAACGGGCAACGCACTCCGAACGGACACGCGTCGGGCACGCGTTCCGAATGGCCACACGCTCCGTCCGGCCGCGCCTCCAACGGGCACATGCCCTAGTTTTAATAAGCCCACTTAGGTACTGCACACTAATGCTGCCTGGGGAATAATTGGGGCCAGGAACACATCCACAGACCGGGGAGCATTAGAATAGAGTGCGAATGAAAGGCTTTTCTCGTGGACAATGGAAAATATATTCCCTGTTCCCAATTTGAGATGCTTGCTGCAGTGAGACTGTGGCTTGGGTAGAAAAGGTCTGAAAAGGTTGCTCCGTGTTCACTGTTTCCACCTGGTCACACACAGACACGTTCATTAAACGAGTATTCCCATTTAACGCCACATTACCGCCCATGAAGACCGCGCAAAGCCTTTGTTGCCCCCGCCTTTGGTTTCTGCAGGCAATTCTAAAGTGTTCACAGTCAGTTAAATCGCACAGCGCGCAAGTCATACATGTGATCTGCGTGTATGATGTTACGCGAGAATCCCGCAGCACGGAATAGTAGGCTGCGTTGTATTATTGGACGCCTAATTTAGTATGAGCAGGAGCTTGATATTTTAAATTGCATGCGAACACAAAAAATTTAAATGTATTCCTTGAACCCCTCCCCTCCATCCACAACACTGCCTCAGAGGCTTCAGCCTCGGCAGTGGTGAAATTTGAGCTTGTTCACTGACAAATTATCTTCTTTTCCCCGCTACACTTATTAAAAACCTCCCCCTCTTCTGGTATTCTGCTACATGCATCCCCCTCCTCACCAAACACACACATGCACTGCCTCCCTCCCTTCCCCTGTCTGCAGAGCGCTGCCCTGCCTCCCACCAGTAGTGAGCCTTCAGACAGCATCCTGCTCTGTAATTAGAGAGCCTAAAGGGGAGGATGGGGAGGTGGGCTGCTTCTGCTGCTGCTACAGCACTGCATTGCATGGTTTGCACACCAGCTAAGACTGTCTTGCCTTCTTTCTTTTTTTTTTTTTTAGTTTTTTTTACAAGCATTCACTTTAGTTCCTGATTTCCCTCTCCGGCCCTCTGTAATAATGTAGGCTACTATCTAAGGTACAACCCCGGTGGTCGTTTTTTCCACTACTGCATCCCTCTATGAATCTCTCATAGCCCATGTCAGAATTTTGGACGAGATTCACTAACTGATGAGGCCAGAAATGTTGTCCCAGCAGCTATTCTGACTGTTTGATGGACAGCCAGTCCTCCTCTCCAAAACCACTCATGTCCTAAACCATCTCCCCTCTCTCTCTCTGTCTCTGTCTCTGTCTCTCTCTCTGTCGCTGTCTCTGTCTCTGTCTCTCCCCGACGCAGACGGCGCATCGCGGGCGTGCGCCGCCCTCTTCAACGAGATGAGGAACGCCGTGTTCGGCAAGGTGGCCCAGAGCTCCATCCGCCGCATCGCCAACAACGTCTTCCTCCACCTGCACCGCCTGGACCTGGACTTCCACCTCAGCCGGCAGACGGGCGCGCTCTCCAAGGCCATCGACCGCGGCACGCGGGGCATCTCCTTCGTGCTCAGCGCCCTCGTGTTCAACCTGGGCCCCACCGTCTTCGAGATGGGCCTGGTCAGCGCCATCCTGGTGAGGCCAGACCTGCAGATGTACACGTGCATGTGTACGGTACCATGGTGGTCAATGGGTTAGGATACCTTGGCTATATCCTCCCAACGGTGTACAAGTCAACCGTTTGTTGTCGCCGTACCTAGTCTAGTACGAATGATGTCAATTAGTGGCCGATGGTGGTTTTAGTGTAAGAGTGTATTAATGGAAGGTTATGTTGTTGTATATTTCCCATGATGGCTCATGACGTTTTATCACTGGAACATTTTCTCCCAACAGCCAATGGTCTGGAAATGAGTAGTGGGACGAAGGCCTCATTTTCATTCTTGAGCAAATTCAAATCTCCAAGTGTAGTCTTTGTCGTGTCCTAATGTCTTCCTGCAGTGTATTGCATTCCCCCCCCCCCCCCCCACCCCATCCTTGGCAGGCACCAAAATGATGGCCCCCTTTATGGCTCCGTGCTAGTATCCCACTCAGGGCCGTAATGTCAGCTCATCTGTAATGAGGGCAGACTCCATTGCCCTAATGGCTAAAGCATTAGCACGATTAGTTTTCGTATTTTCACCTCCATTTGTAACAATCAATTTCATAGTACAATGGCCAAAAAGAGTGCGTCTGCAGATATTAGTGAGCCGTATTCAAATTGTATGCCAAAAAAAATCCTTTCCTCAGACGCGGTGTGTTCTCTGTTCTCTCTCCACAGTATTATAAGTGCGGCGGACACTTTGCGGCTGTGGCAGTGGGCACCTTGTCGGCGTACACGGCCTTCACCATTCTAGTCACTCAGTGGAGGTAAAACAGCATCCCTTCTCCTCGCTGACTCACTGCCGGTTGCTTTTCGATCTTCTTTCCCGCCCGTTTGAATTGCCCCGACCGACATGGTGTTCTCGACTCATTGTTTCACACCCGTTATTTTCCCTCTGCAACCTTGCCACAGAATTGTTCTTCCGTCTTAATCGCACATTTAGGGACCTCCTTCGGGTCTCTGTTGTGGATTCTGTGTGTGGGTGTTGTTAACGGCCCGACGTTTGTGCTCCCAGGACTCGTTTCCGGATAGAGATGAACAAGGCAGACAACGAGGCAGGCAACGCTGCTATCGACTCGCTGCTCAACTATGAGACCGTCAAGGTGAGAGGCGCTCTGTTGTTTCCCCTGCACACGCACCCCTCCGTCACCTCCGTCGCCTCCATCACTGACGCTTAAGGAAGAAATTGACGCAGCCAGCACAGCATCTATGCACCATTACCATCGAGGCTGATGTGGATGCACCTGGGTGTCTTTTTGCTTTTGTTACATTTCACTGCCAAATACTGGGTGGCACTCTGAGGAAATCCTATTTTCCCGGTGTTTTGAGACAGTCGTCCCTGCGGTTATTTGAAAGTAGGTATCGTGGTTGATTTTATGCCAAAGCAATCGTGTGTGCATCCCGCTTGTGTAGCCCTTTTTGTTCCGATACATTCATATCACCGTGTAAACATATAATCTGACGCTTTAACGGTTAAACTATATCACAGAGTCAACGGGCAACTTAGAAAAAGCATGTGTGTATATATTATATTATATATTAGTCGTTTTAATTTGTAACCATGGAAAATATAACGTATGCGCGTGGCGTCTAGTGGATGTATGTGGGATTGCAACGGAACATTTGCAGTCACATTTGCAGTCACATTATGCAATCAAACGCAATGCCAAAGGCTCCTTTCATTATCACGCACCTAAAACTACCATCCCCCCTCCCATAAGCCCCTCTTCTTTCTCACCCTCCTCTTTCGTCACCCCTTCCTTTTTGTCTCACCCGAGCCTTTTTTTGTCCTCTCCACATACAAGCCAAGGCACAATGATGTGAACAAATATTTACTCACAGATTTTCTATCCGATAGTGTTGTGTTTCATTAGCATGATTACCCCTGGCAGAATTTGTATTTTAATTAATTTGATTAGAAAAGCCCTCTCTTTGTTTTTGTACTCACACAGTCTCACTCCTTGAGAAAATCCCTACTTATGCCTTGTTTATTATTCAAATGAAGGACATTTTTATGTGATCTTTGGCCTCATTATTGGGTGTTATTATCATTATCAAATTGTTTTATTGTTCTTGAGTATCTCCAGACTGATACACTGTCAAGTTTGACTATGCGGAGATTTTACATGGACTAGAAGTATCTGCTGAGATTTAGTCACTCCAAGGGGCGTGCCTCGTGAGATGGTGAACACATACTTTCTTCAGTTGAATCCTCCATGTTTTTCTTTGTTAAGCCGCGTTCCAGGTAGCCTGGTTGTACACAAAACACACCAAACACCCCACCCCCCTCTCCCCAATCCCCATCCCTCCCCTTCATCCCTTTAGTGGTTCCTGCAGATATATTTTGGTAGCCACGTTATTTCCTCTGCCGCATTCCTGCTTTTTTATTTTTTTTGGTCCTGTTCTTCCCTGAATGTTTTGTTTTTGTGGTATTCTCTGTCATCTGTGTCAATGCGGCTGGATTTAGCATCACTGTGAGCACTGTTAGTGTGCATATGTAATTAGATCTCCGCCCACTCAGAAATCCGTTCCACTTCCACAAAAGGTCCTGGCTGACAGCCTGAGCACGACGCCGCACACTGCTCAGTATGTTTCCCCTGCATACAAGACGACCGAGACATCAGCGGCTGCACTCATTGGCCAGCGCGCTGGAGTGCCCACTTAGTTAGAGCAAGAGAAACAACAGCGCACATACTAAACAAAAAGCTATTAGATAACGGCGAAGCAAAGTTTAAGTGCCATCTTCATTGTGGTACACTTTTTGTGGATTTAACCTTGGTTGTTGTTTTTTCTTGTCTGTCACAGGGCCTACTGTTTTGTACGTAATGCAAGGCTGTAGTGTTTATCCTTTCTTTTTCTGTTCCCGCCCACTTATTGGCAGTAGATTTGAGTAGGGACACATTTTCGGTCTGCTGAGGCATTTAGACTGGATTTTAGTACCAAGTTGCTCAAACTAACACATTTACTTATGAATAAATATAAGCTGATTTTGTTATCATTTAATACACGCGTTATTGGTCGTACACACTAATGTTTTTATCCTGTGTGTGTGTGTGTATATATATATATATATATGTGCGCGTGCGTGTGTGTCTCACACCTATGTAGTGTTTTGTCACAGAACAAAGTTTAGTCTGGCAGAGCTAGCACTGGATCTTGTGATGTCTCCTTTGTAGATCAGTACAAAACGAGAGCTTCAGAAGACTGACTGTTAAGTTTCAGAATGGTACTAGGAACAAATATAGCTTGGAGGGAGTGCCTTGACACAGAGCTTTGATACTTCCTCATTTCACCTTTGCCACATTCCTTAAGTTTCTCTCTCTCTTTGTCTCTCTCGCTCTCTCTCTCTGTCTCTGCCTCTCTCTGTATCTCTCTCTCTCTGACTCTCTCTCGCTCTCTCTGGACTATCTCTCTATCTTGTCTTCTTTTCTTTCAT
>OOFB01007988.1:0-10045 GCA_900323305.1 Trachyrincus murrayi | reverse complement strand
TTTCTCTCTCTCTCTCCCGCTCTCTCTTTCTCTTTCTCTCTCTTTTTCTATGTTGCGCTCTCTCTCTCCCTGTCTCTCTCTTTCTCTCTCTCTTTTTCTCTGTCGCTCTCTCTTGCTCTCTCTCTCTCTCTCTCTCTCTCTCTCTCTCTCTCTCTCTCGTGTTCTCTCTCTGTCTCCCTTTCTCTCGCTCTCTCTCTCTCTCTTTCTCTTTCTCCCTCCATCATTCCTCCCTGCCTTCTTTCCCATCCCCCTTTTATGCAGATGTAGAATTCACCTCCCCCTCCCTCCCTCCATTAAAACTATTCGGTGAAACTTTTTTTTATTTTTCCACCGTCACACACCTTCCTCCCCCACTTCCCAACCCTCCCCCTCCCCCTTTTCCATTTAGTTGTGTTGCATTAACATCTGTTTATACAAATGAACCGAGTGCTATCATCTATATTCATTGGCTTGGGGGGGGGGCGGGGGCGGTGATTATGTTGCTATTAGTATAGACGCAGGGCAGCTCAGAGGCAAGGTCAGCACCTCTTTCATTTCATCTCCTTTAGGTATGACAGCGAAGGATGGATAACTCCCGCTTATGAACGTGTTCTCTTTAGATTGTCTGCTGTTCACATTGTCATGGGGGGGAAACAGCGCAGTGTATTTAAATCCTATGCTGTGTGCCGTTTGCACGACCTTGCATCATACTTTGGTTGGTTCACTGTTGCATTGGTTTCCTTTAACCTCTACTGTGTGTAACCCCTCCCCTCTGCAGGATCAAGATCTGGCCCCAGTGCTGGCTGTCGCTCCACAGGATGCCACCATCCGCTTTGAGGATGTCTACTTCGAGTACCAGGAGGGCCAGCGGGTCCTCAACGGAGTGTCCTTTGAGGTGCCCGCGGGAAAGAAAGTGGCTATCGTCGGGGGCAGCGGGTCGGGGTAGGTGATCCGGGAAACTAGGAATGTGTATATTCCACTAGTCTGGTATCCCAGACAACATCCTAGACAACATCCGTGCCGAGGGAAACGTTCCGTCTCTTTTGCAGGAAGAGCACCATCGTGCGACTGCTGTTCCGGTTCTACGAGCCCCAGCAGGGGAACATTTACATCGCGGGGCAGAACATCCGAGAGGTCAGCCTCGACAGCCTGCGGAGGGCTCTGGGGGTCGTGCCACAGGTCTGTTCATGAGTTACTTACTACCAACTGGGCTATAGATTTAATTGCGATGTATTTGTGTTGGCATGTTTATATGTTCAGTGTTGGCAGCTGTGTCTCCACCAGCAATGTGAACTGTATACATCACTGTAGTTCAACGGTAATTGTATTAGAATGAGATGAGTGAAGTAACTGGTATGCAACAAGGGGGCAGCATAGAACAGTGTAAAGTTAAAGTCAACAGTATTCGGCAAAGCATTCATTGCACGAAGCCCACAATGTGATCTGAACAGATGGTAGGTGAACTACTATTCATCATTTTCTTTTTTTTGGGGGATATTTATTTTTCTCAATCTCTCTCCCATTGTGTAGTTTGTTTCTGTTCTTTGTCTGTCCCCACAACAGTGAAATGATTGTCTAAAATGTATTTTTTTCCCCTTCTTTCTTTCTTTCTTTTTTTTGCGCTCGTGTCGCCAGGACGCTGTGCTGTTCCACAACACCATTTACTACAACCTGCGGTACGGCAACATCAACGCCACGCACGAGGACGTGTACCAGGTAGCGCGTCTGGCGGGCCTGCACGACGCCATCCTCAGGATGCCCCACGGCTACGACACGCAGGTCGGCGAGAGGGGACTCAAGCTATCGGGTATGTCGAGGACGCCGCATCGCCATGGCGATCGCTCTGCGCCGTTGTGCAGATCCCTCGGTTAAAATATGACATGGTTTATTAAACGGAGCTGTTTTGCAGCCCACACGCTCGCTCACACATGATGCACACATGCAGACACACACGCGGTTGTATTTGTACTGCAAAATTATGTCATAACACCAAATAGACGCATCCCCATTTCCTACAAATGTGACCGTAAATTGATGTGACGAAAAAAGGAAATTGTCTTGTTGAGGTGAAAGTGGCTATTTAACAAGGCAAGCAGGAGCAGTGCACCAAAGAAATGTGTGCAAATGTAGCCTGGGTCTTCACCTTTGAATCCGCCCAATCCACCGAGTTCACTGATGGTCTGGCATCGTGACATGAAACAGTGATTTCTTGGTTGAAAAAGCGATTAGCCATTCAGTACCACAGGGGGGCTAACGATTAGCCAATCAACGCCACGGGCGGAACTAACGCCGTTGTCGAGCTGTTGACAACGTCTCCGATTGACATTTCTTTAGAATCATTTTGAATTTTCAACCCTGACAAGTAGTCAAAAACATTTTACACAAATCCTCCCAGAATAGACACCGGGTCTATATGGGAGAATTACCCCGACATCTTGGAAACTTTCATTAATGGGTTCTCTTTCGTGTTTGGGCTGCTGAATAATAATCCTGAATTTGACATGACCCCTTTGATTAACACGTTTATTTTACATAGACGGCATGTCTTCTCAATATCGCCCAACATCGTTTGTTTTTACTTCACTCCACTCTTAAAACCCCCGGCAAAACCAGTATGTTGGCATGACTACGCATCGTTGGTCTCTAGTGATTGGTTAGGGGAAATCGAATCCCCCTCCCCCACAGAAATCGGTTAGAGTGGAGGCAATGTCAGACTGAAGATGGAAATGGAGGGTAACGAGTTGACACTTCTGTCTGTTGTCAGGCTAGTGCAGTTCAATCAGATCTCTCAACACATGCAGAGATCTCTTCTCAGGCTAGATCACAGCTCTCGCCTGTGACACAAGGCTAATGTTCCCCTTGGAGTGTCTTGGTGGATGGAAACGAGAGATCGTTTGGTTTGCTTAGCCTGCTAATGCCTGGGTCTACTGATGGTTAAGCAATACAATCACCCATCTAATCAAAAATGCCATATTTATTATTATTATATTTATTCACATTTATGAATGTGTAGTGTGCATTGGTTAATGGCGCCATGGCTTCAAAAGTTCTGTACAAAAATGTCATTCATTTTCCCTTTAAGTGGACCAAATTATTATTGTTTCTGGTCAGAACAGATGTTCCTAAATGGAAAAAATATTCAAAAGCTGATTTGGCAATCGCCCTTCTAGGTTTTTTCCAGTTTTGCTTGGCCGTGTGGGCCGCCACCATGTCGCCTGATGGGCAAATGGATCCCTAATGAATCTGAACTGATAAGACACAACCATTTAATAATTTGGCTCATAGCGACGCTCGCATAACTTATTTAGTCTGAATGTTGAATGTCATTCAAGTCAACATTCAACTGTGCACAATTACTGGCAGAGAGAGAGAGAGAGAGACTCATTAATTTCACTGCGTCTGTACGTGACTGCTGCCAGAGTGTGCATAAAGCTTCCTACCCACTAGGCGACTTTTAAAGTCGGGGCCGACTTCACTACACGACTGGTCTTGACGATCACTCTTGCCTTGCCGTCGGATCGGTGGTCCACACTAGGCGACGGGGGGCACATGCGGGGGTACACACATGAAGACTCTACTATCCGATTGTCCGCGCCTTCTCTGAAAACTCGCCAAATCTTGCGGCAACTCACATACTCGCACTTGGTTTCTCAGAGATGCGGCAGACTGGTCCATACACTTGTTACAGCCCATCATACTACCAGCATTCCTCTGAACCCGAGCCGTGAATAATTTCTTCAAGATACAAAGTCCTTTTTTGACCACCACTCGCTCTTTTTTCCCCGACCCCATCGTTTGTAGAAGAAATTGTGGAAACTGTAGCAGTTGTTGTTGTGAACAGTGACTCAAGGGGGTGCGGCGAAATCACGTGTCTTGAGACCCCCCCACACTACACGACAATCGGAGCTGACTTCAGCCCCGATCGCCCTCCCCCCTCTCCAAACCCCCCGATTCTAGGACCGACTGAATCGGCCGACGGCCATAGAATCGGCGGGTTTGTCGCCTAGTGGGTAGGAGCCTTATGGCAGCGTGGGGGGAGGTGGGGGCAAGACTCTCACCTCTCTTCTCTGCTGCTGCTGGTATTTATATCTGCTGAACACGAGTTGCTTTGAAAGGACCGCCTGCCATAAAGCTCCGTCGGTGCTCAGCCAGAGGAATCGTATGTGCCCGCACTACAATTTCCCCTTCACAATTAAGTGAGTCTTCCCGGTCTGAGGCCCCTGGCAGGGATGTTGTTAGTGTGTGGCTGCGTTGGTTAATGTTAAAGTGGGCCGATAGAATGCATTCACACACACACACACACAGACACACACAAACGCATCTCTCGGATGCGTGTGTTGACGCATGTCAATTTTTGTTTTTTTGTGTTTGCTTGTTTTCTCCAGGAGGGGAGAAGCAGCGAGTGGCCATCGCTCGGGCCATCCTAAAGCAGCCTCCGATCCTGCTGTACGACGAGGCGACGTCCTCCTTGGATTCCATCACAGAAGAGGTGAGCGGCCCGGCACATGGCCCCTCGGTAGACAATGTCCACTGAGTGCGCCCACATTCAAGACCGTCGTGCGACTAGGCGTCTGTGCAAGTCTAACCGACGGGGCTAATGTTCACGCTTTGCAATGCGCGCACCTCGGCAAGTACCCTTCAATCGCTGTCACTAGGTTAGCTAGGTCGCTATGCAATCATTCCACTCGGCTCACCACGCTTCTTTTGTCACGCCGTGACGGGTGGGGGGGAGACGGACTCGTAAATGAGCTCTGAGACGTCGGGTGATTGTCTGTGTTTTTGTGTCACGTCACCGCGTGGACGCAACCTGCCACACACACCTCAGACTTAACGCACATGCACACACACGTGCGTGCACGCCGGATCCCCGCCTCTCATTTTTCTCGGTTGCCGTCCTACCCAAACGCTCGGCCATCTTCCTCTGCAGCACATTGAAAGTCTCTTTAAGTGTTGAAAATTACCAAGGAAAAAGGACAGCCAGTTCCACCTTTTTAGGTGAAGGAAGGGCAATAGCAGACATGAGGTGATCATTTCTATAATTTCCATAATTTGCCATTCATATATGGTTATTTATGAATACCCCGCGTTGCCCTTAGTGTTTGCTTTCTCTTTAATGTCATATGCATCATTTCATATGCATCATTTCATTATGCATCATTTCATATGCTTGCAATGCAAAAGCAGACAGCCAAACTTGTGAGATATTGCTGAGCCACATTATGTTGGCTTACACCATGGGCTGAAAGTTGGTGCCTGCTGGAATTAGGTTTCATATATATACTGTCATTCATGTCATATAGGCATTTACTTTTAGAAACAGTAATTGTAAAACAATGCTGGTGTTAATGCTATTCATGTACCTTTGGTACATGAATAGCATGCCATGGAATATTTTACTATGCTGATAATAACGTTCCATGGAATATGGAATATATTTTACTATGCTGATAATAACGTTCTTTGTTTTCATATGTGTGTGTCTGTGTGTGTGTTCTTCCAGAACATTCTCAATTCAATGAAGGAAATGGTGAAGGACAGGACCTCCATGTTCATAGCCCACAGGCTTTCCACCATCGTAGACGCTGATGAGATTATCGTTCTCAGTGAGGTAAGAGAGTATCGTGCTATATCTGATCCTCCACCGTATCCAATAGAAACCGGTTTATTTTTGTCCTTTTGAGAAGGAAAAAAAAAACATGCATTCTAATGGTGTCTGCACCCAATTACAACGTACACTGTTAACCGTGGGCTGTGTTAATTACCGGGCCCAATTAAATTGTTGCGCCGTGGCGACCTAAACACAGACTGACCTCCGGTGCACTCTGGCGGCCGGCAGTGGGCGACCACGCGGGGAGCGTTCTCTGCTTTCCATCGCTCGCTTCTTGTCCACTTACCTTTCCCTCGTCCGTGTTTGGTGGTCTGTCAAGCTTTTCTCATTAAAGCTCAACTGACAACAACAGGGGGCATCTCGCGTGCGCATAGAAACAAATGGTATGGTTATTTTTATAGATGATTTTTTTTCTCCCCGTAAAGCGCTCATTAGAGCACTCTGACTGTTGCGGGTTGTTTTTGTCAGATGACCCGAGTCTTGTTTGTCGCCATGACTAATGTATGGGCCAGCTTCCCAGACATGGGAGAGGCCTTGTCCGTGGCTAATATTGTCTCTCAATGGACATCTCCATTCAAGCTGGCTTTCTATCCTTGTTTTCTGCTGTGCCTAAACTGTGTTTCTCGCTGCCAACTTTAGCCGGGCAGGACTATGGCATAAGTGGACCATTTTGAGGCATTGGGGTGTTTTATATGTTTCTGCATGGTAACGCCACCATGCCTGATTAAGATGAGCATCAACTGTGGCAGCCGAGGATATTTAGAGAACGATGGTACGACGCAGGTGCACCACACAGAACAAGAGGCAGTGTTTTATTTTTATTTTTATTAATTTTTTTCGCACCGTGGCGCCTGGAGCTCCGGCGTCAGATGGCGGGGATCAGAGGGGTTGCGGCGAGAAGGCATGTTTGCTTGTGATGTCGCCATGGCATTCGCCGGTGTCATCAGCGGAGGACTGCCTGGGGGGGTGCTCATTAAAATAACTAGTAGAAGCTAGTCACGTGGTCCTCCCTCTCTCTCTGTCGCACGCCACGCACGCACGCACACACGCCAGCCCAAGCCCAAGCCCATGCCAACACCTCTGCATGTGCTCCTGGGATTTTGGGGGCTGGGGGCGGGTGCAGTAGGGGAGGGTGGGTGTGTGCGGTAGGGGAGGGTGGGGAGATTTATTCATGTTTGACTGTGTGGGAGGGAGGCCTGTCTGTGTGTCCATGTTGTTTTGCGGCGGGAAGTGAACAGTTGTTGGGGAGGCGGCAGGGCTAGCTGATGAGGAGCTCTCAGGGAGGGAGAGCTCTGCGATGCTCTGCAGCCACATGCAATCTAATATTCATCACTGCCCCTCTCGTTTCTAACCGACGATTTGTTTCTTTGTTTGTTTACACGAGAGAGGGAGAGGGAGAGAGATTCTCAAATGCACTCCAGACGAATCTCCATCTTCATATCATTGTTGTTTTTTTCTTGTGTTTGCATCATCATTGTCGTTCTTCCAGGGTAAGGTGGCAGAGCGAGGGAGCCATCAGGAGCTCCTGGCTGCCCCGGGCGGCCTGTACGCAGGCCTGTGGAACGCGCAGAACAGCAAGATGCTCAGCGGTGGCGGTGCCTCCACCGAGGAGCTGCCCGCCGAGCGCATCAACCCCAAGGAGGAGGAGCGCAAGAAGTTGCAGGAGGAGGTCCTCAACAGCGTGAAGGGCTGTGGAAACTGCTCCTGCTGAGAGCAGCCGTAGGAGGGTTTCACGTGACTGTGCCACACGCATTCCATCTTGGTGCTTTTTCCCCACCGTTATTAAAGCCCTCCTATTGGTCTACACCACGATTCTAGAAGAGTTATTTAATAAATGACTTTATTTTCACACACTTCTCATGTTGACTCAAGTAATTTTTTTAAAATATTTTTTCATGTAATTCTTTTTGTTTTTTTTAAGAATATATATGTATTAAACTTGGGAGGGGGGGTGGCCAACACGTGCATTTTGTGATTTGCTCAACACCTAACTATTGTATACTTTGTGTTTCACTGGCAGATGTTTTCTCAAAATAGGCATCTTTGCAGATAAGCAAACGGATCCATTGCAAGCTTTACCTTGGTTCATCATAATGTGTAAACAGTTTAATTGGGAGAGGTGTGAAACCTCTCTCAAGTCAACTTGCAGTGTATGTGCTGCAGTCACATTCAAGTGAAGCCCCACAGACAAGTAATGGCAGCACAGTATTTTGAGAGTAGTGGGCACCATTTTAGAAACGCCAGGCATTGAAGAAACAATAACCCAGCACCATTTGAAGGTATTGTATAATATTATAATGAGGAGGTTGGGATCTGGGAGTTATGATGTTTTGAAATTGTGACGCCACGTTTTGTTTTCTAAGACATCTTCCTGGATTGTATAAATGTTAATCCTTATGTTCACATAAGGCCTGAGGTAGATGTACATTTTGAAATTAATATCTATTATCACCTCAGTTAATGAGGCTTTATTTAACTGGACAGACATTTTGTGTTGTGCAGCTGTGTAATTTTCATACAATACAATAAAGGTAATCTTTAACCACGTATTCACAAATAATACACAATTGGTCGTTTACTTTTTCCGCATTATTAGGCAATTCATCACAGCTGGCGTCTAAATAAAAAAAAAAGTCAAAAGGTTTCCAATGTCCTTTCTTTGGGTATTGTGTTTTGTTTTTTTGGACGTTTATTCCAACATTACAAGATGTCTCCGTACACCGGGTCATTACCAACCAAAAGGCATGGATGAGACAAGCAGCCGCCACCAGCACCGTCCAGAGGGAGTGGCGGATCAAAGTGGACTTGTTGGGTCTCTGGCTGAAAGGAAACCAACTGCATGATTAGCGGCTGGATCGGGTCTCCTTTCATGGACCACATATTTTGGGTGATGACTTGATGTTAATGGCGTCGGTCTAATCTAACCTAGGAAGAGATTAACAGTCAATTCATTAGTGGGCAACTACAATGTCCAACGGTTTATCTTGCTAATTATAATTATTAATTAACTGAGAGCCTCGTTTTTTTCATGTTGCCTATGAAAATTATGTTAACATTGCCTATTTGTTCATTTGGACATAGGTAACCGAAATTAAGGAAATTGCTTTATGTTGGATTTATTCAGCAATTTAAGTAACATGTAACAGGATGGATGTTTTTCTCTCTCTGTTTCTCTGTCTCAGTGTGTGTGTGTGTGTGTGTGTGTGTGTGTGTGTGTAAACGCATATTAGATTACAATATCGGTTGAACAAAATTGTTTTTTTGCACGCCCGCGCGCGTGTGTGTGGACGTGCACGTGCGTGCGTGTAAGTTATTAGTGTTGTCGGGGGCTGTTTGTATTTCTTCAGCATGTAATGAGGAAGCTTTCTTCCTGTTTAGCATGCGGCATAATACAGCCGCAAAGGCAGGCCGGCACACAAAAGCATTTAATAACATCCTTAATATGGACTGCAGCAGGAGTCTGGCCGTAATGGAAAGCACAGCCTTCAGATCTCCCGTATTTAAATCAGGGAGAGCAATAGGCTGGTAGGCTGGTAGTATGATGTGCTCTCATACGCGATGATGTAGGGCTTGTACATCATCACGTCACATCGCAATGGCCGCCGCCATTTTGGAAGCATATGAGCATTGGAATGTTAGTTATTACGTTGGTGGTCATTGTTTAGGAATTAATCGTGAAATTATATGCCATTATGGGGAGACGTGTTTGAAACTGCCAGACGTGGCAAAAAAAGTTTTCATTAGTTTCATTATGGTATATTTACATTATATTTACGATTTTACAGTAGGCTACTACAGCTCTGTTGAGTCCTCTCAATATGGCGGAGTTTCCCCAAACAACCAAATGGCCCAACCAAATCGCCCCCCCCCCCCCCCCCCATTTGCCTCCTGATCAACTCCTCAAGAACAGTGGGGTTAGAGACAGAGGTCTGGCAGGGAGGAGGAAGAGAACAGGATGAAGGTGAGACCATACAGCCCGATCATCTTAACAAGCTCAAAATGCTCACGCAGAAGAATTTCAAAGTGGACAGGTGATGAGAAGAGTTCAGCCACGCACCACACAAACTCCCAGATGACGGTAAACGTAGAGCGGCTTGCTGATGAGGTCCGCAGCATTCTTTTCATCAAGATAACAGGCAGCATAACCTGAGACCCTGGGCCGTCCCTCTGCACCAGACAGCCAGCCCACTACAATGGGACTAGTATGATGCAGCCTGGAGGGGAGGGGTCGGGGGTATATCTACGGCGTGATAAATATGCATCGATGTCTCAGAAGATGTAGTTATTTCCACCGTTTTGTGTGGGTGGGAAAATGAATGTGCGTAATCCCTGTGTACTAAATAAATGCTGCTGGTCAAAGGGAGGGAATGAATATTCACATTTGAGCATGCACACACACACATGCGCGCACACACACACACACACACACACACACACACACACACACACACACACACA
>OOFB01007981.1:3255-18255 GCA_900323305.1 Trachyrincus murrayi | reverse complement strand
TCAGGTAGATTTCCACGGTCAGGTGTGATGTCCGTCCTAAACGCCGCCAGGCTCTGTTCAACAGGCGCCACCTCGACCCTTAAACCCTATTGTTATGATTAGCATCCTATTCTGTTAGCTAGCTGCTTAGCATAATCACCTTAGCAACCATAAGGACCATGCATTTCAGTTGATCCACTCATTCATAACATGCACTCAACTAGACTCAACTAATGTTGGATACTATGGGGTCTGAGGAAAGTTGGAAATTGATCTCTGTCTTATTAAATTATGTTACTGAATTGCATTAAACGTTATTCATCCACAGTACATTAAGTAAGTTCAAAAAAGATAAGTGAAACTTCATATATAGATTAATCAGAAGGATATGACATTAATGTATGGAATACATAAATTAACCAAGCAAATATATCCAATATAACAACCATTTCATGTTTATTGTCACGGTGCGATAAAGGTGGAGATGAAGCTAACATGGATGAGGCTAACATGGATGAGGCTAACATGGATGAAGCTAACATGGATGAAGCTAACATGGATGAAGCTAACATGGATGAAGCTAGTCCTGATCTCAGGGCTCACCTGCTGGCCAGGGTGTCCACGCGCTGGCGGATGCGGTCGGAGTAGATGTTGTTCTGGCTGATGAGGCTCTCCCCCGCCTCGATGACGGCCTTGATGCGGTGCAGGTTGAGCTCCATGGTGGTGGTGAAGTCCTTGTGCTTCCTCAGCGCAGCCTCCACCGTCTCCACCGTGGTGGGCAGCTCCACCAGCGCCAGGGCGGACTCCTGCAGGAGAGACCCGGCCGTTAGGATCAACTGTCGCTTTCTTTTCTTTCTTTCCTTCTTCCCCTGCTTCCTTCTGTCTTTCTTCCCCTGCTTCCTCCTGTCTTTCTTCCCCTGCTTCTTCTTTTCCCCTGCTTCCTTCTGTCTTTCTTCCCCTGCTTCCTTCTGTCTTTCTTCCCCTGCTTCCTCCTGTCTCTCTTCCCCTGCTTCCTTCTGTCTTTCTTCAGGTCTGCCATTATTCTTCCTTTCTCTTTTGTTTTTTCTGTATCTATTCCGGGGAGATTCGATGTGTTTCGTTATGAATGTAATTTTCTTCCAGCACCATAGATGTGTTTAACTGCTAAGTCTTTGAGAGAGCGAGAAATACAGTGAATACAACTGTAATATAACGGTAAATACAAATGAAAATATGGTAAATAAAACTGTGTTGATACTGGCAGCAGACATCTTTGACAAACATTGCCCTTCTGATCTATGGAGAACACTGAGCTAACCTCAACAAAAATGTCTGTCTTAGATTGTGTTAACAATAACCTCATAAAGGTTAGTCCCAATTTGGAATCGCAATTGTGTTAACAGAACGTGGTCCAATTGAAACCTATCATTCAAGGGCTGTATGTGATTTGTGTGAGACAAAGCGAGGGAGCTAGGGCTGAGATGAGGGAGGGCGGGGGAGGGGGGAGAGGCTTCTTCAGATGGGTGCAGAGATGGGTGCCCGGTGAGGGCTTTGATAGATATTGGAGATGAAATGTTCCTCGCTCTAATTCAAAGACCCTCGGGCTACTGGGGAGAGCTGAAGCCCTGTGGAGCTCAGCAAGCTGGGAGACACACACACACACACACACACACACACACACACACATGCGTATGTATGTCTTGTGACATTTGAGGTTAAAGATGGGGGAGCAGTCCTCCAGGAGGGTATGTACTGCAGTAAGGAGACACGCATAACCGCGATACAGAGGGGTGCAGTATATGTTACAGTACAATAATATGCTGCGACTGTCAGACCTACTCCATCAAACTGAGTCTGCTTGCTCTCTCTCTCTCTCTCTGTCTCTCTCTCTCTCTCATTGCTACGGCCACACCCATTATACCGAGGCTCTGTTTATCCTCAGTGTCTCTCTACCAATGCAGCTGGCACTTAGCATGCACCCGGAAGATACATCTACTCCAGGCCTCATGTCTCATATAAAACAAGATTTAATGATCGCTAACCTCTTTACTGAATAATAACAGCTGCTGTATGGATATTGTACTGTGAACTCAAAGCCTGTTTTTTTATGCTGTAAATATATTCTGTTTGATCCGAATGCATTATTTGTACGGTGTGTAACTAAGAAGTGCTTGAGACGAAGGTTTTCTATTGGTTTGGATCGGTCTGTGCTGTTGGGCCTGGATCATTTGCATGGCGACCTTGAAATGGGAGATGTTTATGTTGTTGTACTGACTGTGGATATTTAGATATTTGGTTGTACTGAACTTAAAAGTGAATAAATAAAACACATGTTTTATTTAGGTGTAGTATTCCAATTCCAACCATTTGGTTCATGGTTTGGCACTGTTTCAACGAGCAGATCAAACCATCCCCATGGGGGCTTTCCTGGCGTGCAATCCAAAATAAAATGGTGACTTTTTAATTTGGACTTTAATCTCAAAATTCCAAACTCCAGACATTTTTGAATGGAATCTCAATCTCATTCACTTAACGTACTCATTCATCTCACGTAATCTCTCTCTCTCCCTCCCCCGCTCACTCTCCATCCCTCCCTCGCTCACCGTTCACTGACTTATTCACTATTCTATCGCTCACTCGCTCTGTGTCTCCCCCTCCCTGTCTCCCGTCCCTCCCCGTCTCCTCCACCCGCCGCACCTGGTTGTTGAGGAAGGACTCTGCCTGCTTGACGTCCCTGAGGAACAGGTGGAAGATGTGGGCCTGCACCAGCACCTCCCTCCGGCTCTCCCACATCTCCAGCAGCTTGTTCCAGCCCACGTCCAGCTTCTGCAGCCACTGCTGGAGGGCCGCGTGGGGGAGCGGAGCCTCCTCTGTCTCCAGGAGCTCATTCACCGCCTGCAGACGCTCGTAGTCCTCCTCGTACCTGAGGAGAGGAGGAGAGAGGAGGAGGAGAGCAGGAGTGAGGGCAGGAGAGGAGGGGAGAAGAGAGAAGAGGAGGATTGAGGAGGAGAGAGGAGGTGAGGGGAGGAGAGGAGGAGCGAGGGGAGGTGAGGAGAAGAGAGGAGAGGATGAAACATCACTGAATGGAGGATAGGACCTCTGGGTCATTATTATATATATACTATTATTCATAAACCCCCCGGCAGTCCATTTTATTCCATGCTTCTCTGTTGTTGTTTTTTTGCTTGTGTTGAGTTCATGAATGGTCCCAGTGTCTGTATAGTGTGTATGTGTGTATATGTTGTGTATGGTGTGTGTATAGTGTTTATATGGTACAAAGAAATCCCATGATGCATTCTGATGCACAAGCCCTATATAGCGTTTATAGTGTGAATACGGTGTGTGTAGTGTGAATACGGTGTGTGTGTGTGTGTGTGTGTGTGTGTGTGTGTTAGCAGACACTGTAACCCTACCTCCCTATCTCTTCCTTGAGTGCAGCGTGTTTGTTGATGAGCTTCTCAGCCTCTTCCAGAGTGTTGGGCAGCTGGTCTGAGGCTGCAGCCGTCTGGGTCTGGACCAGCCAGGTCAGGAACGAGTCCAGGTCCTAGAGAGAGAGCAGGGGGGAGGGGGGGGAGAGAGAGAGTTGTGTTGACCTTTATACCCCGTTTGTGAGGGCTGGGTATTCTATGTGTGTGTGTGTGTGTGTGTGTGTGTGTGTGTATGATGTCCAGGTTTTCCCTGTTATGTGTGTGTGAGGAGACCAGGTATTCCCTGTGTGTGAGGACCAGGCACCTGTATGAAGCTCTGCAGCCTGCCAGCCACCATCAGCGAGTCCTCACAACCCTGCAGCGTGCGTTTAAGCTCCTCCCACTCCACGCTGATGCCCTCGAACGGTACCAGGACGTCCATGGCCCGACCCGGCTGGGCCGTGGCCAGATGCTCTGCCTCCTCCTGGCAGGCGACACACATTCAACAGTTAAACACACACAATGTTTCCTTTACTTACTTTAGTGGCAGGTTTGTTACATCAAATGGGTCATTTCTTTTAAAAAGAACATAAAAATTATGCATAAAATATATGTTTTTTAAAAAGAAAATTATTAAATTATTAAGTTATATATAAAGTGGAACATATACAAATATGTGTCATGAGTTGCCATAAGGTCTTTGATGTGATTTATAACACATTATAATGCTTAATATCAGCTGCCATTCGGCATAACACTATACTACAAGCCATTAGTATTGGGGGGGGGCTCGTTTAAGCCTTGAAATTATTCGAGATATCGTCTGACAAAAACCTCTGAGAAAAAGGCATGGACGTATCTAACTTCATGCAGACTTGATTGGTTTAATGTGGGACGTATCGACTGCCTCCCGTCATGTTGTACCTGGAGGTGCAGCAGTTTGGGCTCCAGGACGGACAGCGCCCCCTCCATGGTGGAAAGGCGTCTCTGCAGTGCCAGGACACCCCCCAGGTCACTGCCCGCGTACTGCGTGGCGTCTATGGCCTTCCTCTTGTCCTGGATCTGGGACTTGATCTCGGTGCACTCCAGCAGGTAGTTCTGGAGCCGCAGGACCGAGTCCAGGTGGTCCTTCTTCTGCTCCACCAGCTCCACGATCTGGTTCCACCTGGGGGAGGGAGAGAGGGAGAGAGTTAAACAGGGGGGATAGCAGGATAGTCTCGTGGTTAGAGTGTTTGACTCCCAGTCGAAAGGTTCTGGGTTCAAACCACCAATGTCTACCAGCGTCTGGTCTGGTCTGGCTATCATCATACACAATATGTTCTTCTGATTCTGGTCCAGGCCGGCACACACACACACACACACACACACACACACACACACACACACTGGCTGGTGTGAGGTAATGGGCGGAGCTACTTTGAGGGAGACAGAGAGCTCAGCAGGAAGATGAATGGCTGCTGACACCATGACCTCATACCACAACAGCCCTATAAATACAGGACAAGACTGCAGTCAGCTCAGATACACTGGGACATCGGGAACAAGGCTCAAAGATATTTCATCATGCAGGGATGTGGTGAAAGTCAACACGGTTAACTCTTAGATGTATTATTAACCTTGTCATGTTATTCCATGTTATTCATTCCATGATTAATAATGTACCTCAGGAAGCTACCAAACATTATCTGTGCAGTAGTGTAGTAGTAGATGCTGTGAGATGAGTAATAGTGAGGTGTGGTCACATGACCACTAACATCCTGGGGCTACTACTGTATTCCATAGCCAATGGTAGTATTTATAGTATATGCCATATAGAATATGATATAGGAATTTGAATGGTTCCAATAAGTAATGCTGAAGACTTTTATTTTGAAGATAAAGAGGGACCTGATATTCATGGTTCGGCTGTGGAACATAGAAGAGGAAGACTTCCTGAAGATGTCAAGATAACGTATGAAAACTTAATGGAGTGTTGAGCCGCCATCTTGGAGGCGGTTTGGTCATGTGAGAAATATTATGTTCAATATTTCGATCGGTATATCTCTATGAAGTATGGCTGAAAACCATACCGCGTCAGACATAACTGGTGCAATTTCAAAGACAAAAGACAGGAAGGATAAGTCATATCCAAGAATAAAATCTCTTGAATCAATCACCACGAGAGAAAACAACCTTACGGAAAGCAGGGCAGACAAGACACGAGAAGGGTTGAGAGATGACCTCACTAGTCCTGTTCCAGTCAGGACAGATGGCCCTCCCTGAGAAAGGCAACATGTGCCAAGGTCAAAGATAGCTTGGCTGACGGACAGCTCCAATGACCAGTCGAAGCAAGAGCAAATCAAGGGCCGGCCAATCCGTGTCCAAGCCAGGCTGGAGTAGGCGGGACATGAACAGCAAGTAATCAAGGTTGAGTGTCTGTTGGTGTAGAACTGGGCCAACTGGACACAGTGATGGTCCCTTGGCTTGGGCAGGAACCACTAGCAGATTCTGGGATGATGGAGCTCCTCTGTTATACCACACTGACTTGCACAGAGGGCAAGTGGTAGGGCTATAGTGCCTGGCTCAGGAGCATGCTGAGTAGACTCCGTGGGAATTGAACTGGTCTTCCTAACAATTAGGTCATCCAAAAGAGGTGGAACAAGGTTGCGTTGATCTTTTTGTTGGTTTTCTTGAGTAGTAAATCCTCCAATGGTTTTACTCAAGGAAGGTGAGCACCAACACAATTAGCCAACAGACACCTCCTTGCCCCCGTGGAATCCCTCTCCTCCCACCTCCTTTCTCCCTCTTCTCCTTCTCCCCCGAGCAAGACTCTTCCGTCCCTGCTCCTCCACCAGAGGTTGGTAGGACACTGAGCATTGTCTAGTCAAAGCCTTTTCCAACAAGGACACAGACCCCACTGTGTACTGCTGAATAACTCATGAGTATCTAGTGTTAGTGTAATTGCTATTATTATATTATATTAAGTGGGGGTTCCTGCAAACATAGACAATTGCCTACAGAGGGAAATTTGCTAGGGGTGGCTGAACACAGATGGTTCACCAAGACGCTCTTCCTGTGCTGTGAGGGGCTTTCCTGGATACTCTTGCAGGGGCTACGGGTTAGAGGTTATGGGTTTGGATCAGGATGGAGCTACAGTTACCTGGAGTTGAAGTGGTCTTTGGGTTAGAGGTTATGGGTTAGGATCAGGATGGAGCTACAGTACCTGGAGTTGAAGTGGTCTTGGGGTTAGAGGTTATGGGTTAGGATCAGGATGGAGCTACAGTACCTGGAGTTGAAGTGGTCTTTGGGTTAGAGGTTATGGGTTAGGATCAGAATGGAGCTACAGTACCTGGAGTTGAAGTGGTCTTTGGGTTAGAGGTTATGGGTTAAGATCAGGATGGAGTTACAGTACCTGGAGTTGAAGTGGTCTTGGGGTTAGGGGTTAAAGGTTAGGGGTCAGGTTGTAGCTACAGAACCTGAAGTTGAAGTGGTCTTGGGGTTAGGGGTAAGATGTTACGGGTCAGTACCTGGAGTTGAGGTGGTCTTGGGGTTAGGGGTTAGATGTTATGGGTCAGTACCTGGAGTTGAGGTGGTCTTGACAGCCTCTGACTTCAGTAGAGGATGGGTGTCCTCCATCCAGGAGCTGCTGGACGATCTGGTTGACGTCCAGGATCCTCCCCATCAGGCTGTTCATCTCCTGGTCCAGGCTCTCAAACCTGCACCACAAGGGCATTGTGGGAAATACACGTGTGTCCTAATGTGTACATATAGTACGACAGATAGATAGTATTTACATCTGAAAATGTTACAAAAAATGTTGTTACTAGTTGTCAATGGTCCGATCCACTAGTAAACATTGAACACTTAACATAAATGGAAGACGGATACTGGCCAGGATAGTGAAATGGCTTCCAACCAGGTTTGATCTAACAGTAGATGCCTGAGCCCCACCGTGCTCATTCATGAAATGCATCTGAATTCACTGTTGCACGTTGCTTTTGGATAAATGCATCTGCTTAAAGATACTTGAGCCACACCCTGACCCACCAGCATTACCATGCCTCCCCCGTAGTCACCCATCCTCTCTCCCTCCCCCTTCCTCACCCTCTCCTCCTCCTCCTCCTCCTCCTCCTCCTCCTCCTCCCTCCCCCTTCCCTCCCCTGCCCTCACCTGTGCGCCACCACCTCCACGTCCTCCAGCCTCTCAGGCACCTCCATCTTGTCCAGCCACTGTTCCTTCTCGTCGATCCACAGCTCGCAGGCGTTCACCTCGCTGAACATGTGGTAGACGGCCAGCGCGTCGTGGAGCCACTGCTGCCGCAGCACCGCCACCTCCACCACCTCCGTGTACAGCTGCTCCGTCTCGCCCATGCGCATCTGCATCTCCTGGGGAGGAGGGGGGGGGGGGGGTGTGATAGCGGGAGAGGGATAAAGTGGAGGCGAGAGAGAGAGATAATGGAAAAGGGAGAGGGTAGGAGGATGGAGAAGAGGTGGAGAGGAAGAGAAAAAGCAAAGGATACAAGGAAAGAAGAAGAATTGATTTTCTCTTTCGCAAAAACTCTTCCTAAAATATTTCAGCTTTCAACTGACAGGAAGTGCAGCACGAAACCTTCATCAGGTCAAGTTTGCGTCTTCCTGTCGATCGTGGATGATCAGATCCCTGCGTCCACAACCTGTTTCACCCCCTCCTTCGTTTAAACCCAACCAAAAGCACACGGGTAACCGGAGTACTGACCAAGCTACTGACCAACTCTAACCGACTCCCCCGCCTCCTCCTCCTCCTCCTCACCTCCTGGTCGCGGTACTGCGGCGGCAGCGCCCCCAGGTGTTTACGCAGGGCCACCACGTGCGCCCGGTGCTTGTCGACGGCGTCGCTCACGTCGCGGTGCTTCTTGAGCAGCGAGCGCGTGGAGTACTCGTCGTGGCCGAAGTCCTCGCTGGACACCAGGCGATAGGCGTCCTGCAGCCAGGCCAGCAGGTCGTCCGTCTCCGTGGAGAACTGGGACGCGTTGAGCGCCTCCTGCAGGTGGTGGAGGCGCACTGCCGCCTGGTCCTCGAGGTTCTTCCACTCGGCCTTCACCTCCAGGATGTGCTCCTGGATGCTCACCGCGCTGAAGCTCTGCTCGCTGAGGATCTGCTTGCCCCGCGTTATGGTGTTCTGATCACACACAGATCACACAGATCACAGATCACACAGATCACACACATCACACACATCACACACATCCAGACGTCAACAACAAACAGCAACATAAGACATGAGACATGAGACACCGCGATTATTGATCCTTAAACGGTTGATTGGATGGATGGATGGAAAACGAATTAACAATGATGATACATATTTCCAACATTGATGACGATAAACGGCTTGGTTGTTTGGAACATGTGGTGGTCCTGTCCTGCCAGGGGTTAGGGGTTAGATTCCCAATGCGGTCACCCCTGCTATGAAATAAATGCACTCACATTATTCTAACTTTGGATAAAAGTGTCCACCAGATGGTATATATTATATTATCATAAACATGTGCTGCAGAAGTGTAATTGCAAAGGAAAAATGAGAACAGATTGGAGCTGAATGCCATTAGATAGATTTCCAGGTGATCCTGTTTTCATGTGCTCCTCAAACACACCTGCTTCTCCGATGTGCTGCTGTTGTATTGTGGATGCTGATACCCTATGTTTACGCTTGAAGCAAACGGCAGTGAGCAAGAGAAAACAGATGAGCAAACACACATAACACAATGGCATGCACACACTCACACGCACACACACACACACACACACAGGTAGGTAGGGGGGCGCACCTGGAGCAGGGAGCGGTGAGCCAGCAGTTCCCCAGCCAGGGTCTTGTGTTTCTGCAGCAGCTTGAGGACACTGCTCACGTCCTTACCGTAGCCCTGGGCCCCCAGGATGGCGCTCTTCTCGCGGATCCACACCGCCGACTCCTCCAGCTCCTGGAAGACAGGAGCACCACACGGGCCACATCAACCACCACACGGGGTCAACCACCACACGGGCCACGTCACCCACCACACGGGCCACGTCAACCACCACACGGGGTCAACCACCACACGGGCCACGTCAACCACCACACGGGCCACGTCAACCACCACACGGGCCACGTCAACCACCACACGGGCCACGTCAACCACCACACGGGCCACGTCACCCACCACACGTCACCCACCACACGGGCCACGTCAACCAACACACGGGCCACGTCAACCACCACACGGGGTCAACCACCACACGTCAACCACCACACGGGCCACGTCAACCACCATAATAACCACAACAACCCTAACGACAACCACATACATGATTTAAAGGAAAGAGGCAGGTCGTCAACTGGAAACAAGATGGAAAAAACTAGAAAGTACAACTGTTATATTGAAAATGTAAAAATGTGCAACTACACTAAATTGATCTATCCACTCCTTTAGAATAATCCAAGCGGGTTTTCAACCGACCCTCCTGATCAGCCTAAATATCAGGAGATGAAACGATGATGAAATGAGATGCCAAATGAACCCGGGAGAGTGTTTAATTAGCGGTTAGCATAGTGAAACGATGACTCTGCGATTTAGTTGACAGGGAATATTCACTAGGTCCACTGCCATTACATTCATAGTTTGCAGCTGAACAGATACCATCAGTAAAACTTTCATGAAGGGATGACAACGCAGATGACTTTAGATGTTATACAGAGGTTTTTTTGCTACCCATTGATAAATGGGTCAAAAGTAGTCTGAAAAATAAATGAGGGTTAAAGAAACACATTAAAAATGGGGATTCTAATTATACTGCCTGCACATTTGTCTGTTGGTATTTCTTTTAGACTCTTTGTCTGCCTGTGTGCTGAGGTCTTTGGGGGAGATGTAATTCTTACTGTATTATAAGAACACTTCATATTCACTCTCAGACGTGAAGTAATACAAAAGGATTACTTCACACTATATATGCATTGTAATATACGTGATGTCGACCAAAACAACCAATCACGGTAGGAGACTTCACAGGGCCTCAACTTGAACCAACAAGTTATTGTAAGATTTTCATTGCGTGTCTTTTTAATGGGATACAATTTGTTGTTTTTTGTAGTGTATTTTATGGGCTTTTATGGCCAGGACAGTGAAGACAGACAGGAAAGTGGGTTGAAGTAGAGAGAGGAAATGACATGTAGGACCGCAGGTCAGAACCAAACCTGGGTACAAGGTGTATATATGATGAGTGCACTAGTGGGTTGAACCACTGCAGGGCCCCACTCATGGGTTTTTAACAGGGTAGGGGCCCCCATTAGGCAACTGAACCCTTTCCCCACCCACCTGGTAGAAGGCCCAGAGCTGTCTGGACTCCTCCAGGTCCTCGCGCCTCGTCGCCGCTAGCTGCTTCAGCTCCTCCAGACAGGAAGACACGTGGTTGACCCGGTTACAGATCACCTGGGGGTCGCACGGCTGGTAACCTAGGTGACGGATACAAACAAAAATAAAACAAGGAATTACGTTTTGCCGAATATGACGGATAAAATGTTCAGCTTTTTGAATTGTAGTTCAGGTTACGTTCATGTTGTCCTGTTGACTATACACAAAGTTTGTAGATGTAGGCAGAAGGAGAAATCGTGGAGGTAGATGGAGTAGAGAGGAGGGGTTAGGAAGAGAGTTAGGAAGAGTAGAGAAAGGTTGAGAAGAGGAGAGAAAAGTATAGAAGAGAGCAGAGAAGAGATGAGATGAGAAGAGAAGAAAGAAGAGGAGAGGAGAGGAGAGGACAAGAGAAGTGCATTGTGTGTGTGAGCCACGCTACCTTCCAAGGCGGTGAATTTGAGGGCGGCGATGTTGAGCGTCTCCACCCGCTCCGCCTGCACGGTGATGTCGGCCTCCTGCAGGCTGTGCTTCTGCAGCAGGTCGTCCACCTCCAGCAGGTGCTTCCCAAAGTCCTTAGACAGCAGCTGGGCCTGGTGGAGATAGAGGGGGGGGGGGGAGGGAGAGGAGAGGAGAAGAGATGTGAGAGGGAGAGGGAGAGGAGAGGAGTGGAGGGGAGAAGAGCAGAGAGGAGAGGAGAGTTGAGACAATGATGAAGTGTGATATGAAATATTGCATGTATCTCATCACGTCTTGTTTCTTCGAAACACATATTTTACCCGTGTTCCATGATTCTGATCCTGTCAATTCTCAACAAAAATCAACCGCCAAGTCTCTCCACATCTCCCTACGGTTCCCTACGGTTCCCGGGTACCTGGGTGTCCTCCATCCAGTCGATCATGTACACCATGTCCTGGAAGGTCTTCTGCAGGGCCAGGTTCTTCTCCAGCCGGGCCTTCCTGCCCACCACCAGCTCCTTCAGGAGGGTCCACTGGCCCAGGATGTTCTCCTTGCGGGCCAGGATGCGTCGGATGTCGTAGTAGCCCTCCGCCTCCATCTCGGCGGACAGCTCCACCACCACGCCGATGCGGTCCTCGTACGAGGCGATGTCCGCCTCGATGGCCTCGTGCTTCTTCATGGCCGCCTCCACCGCGGGGAGGTCGTAGCCGAAGTTGTCCTGGCGAGGAGGAGGCGGGAGAGACGAAGAGGTCGAGGAGAACAGGCAAAACACAAGGGGAAGAGTGGAGGAGTGGGAGTAGAGGACAGAGGAGGAGGAGGGGGAGAGGAATGGGAAAGGAGGAGAGGAAGAGGGATGAAGGGATAAGGAGGAGACACACGGAGGGGTCGAGGAGAACACATTTAAGTGGAGGAGAGAGGAGAGGAATGGGAACGGAGGAGAAATGAGGAGTTAAGGAGAGGAGGAGGTGAGGAGGTGAGGATATGGTGAGGAGGTGAGGATATGATGAGGAAAGGAGGGGAGGAAAGGGACAAAGAGATGAAGAGAACATTGGAGGGGAACAGATGGAACAAGTGGGTGAAGCCAGAGTTCAATACATTTATTATTATTTCTTGTCAGCCACTTTGCTGTTTTTCATCGCCCTTTTAATCTTAGTTGAGACATCGTTACTTTGTTTGTTTCAGTACCCAAGCTGGTAGTTCTGGGTTTGCGTCCCTCACCTGCGAGACCAGTCTCTGGTTCTCGTTGAGCCATGCCTGCCTCATGGTGGTCTTGTGGTCGAACCTCTGAGCCAACAGCTCCAGCTTCTCCTGGCGAATCAGCTCCTTGCGCAGGGACACGCCCCTCTCATGCTCCGCCTTCTCCAGCCTCTCCCACGCCTGGAGATGTGGTGGATGAGACAATGCAGAATATAGATGCAATTCTACCATCAGCCAGTTGGGGGCATACAGGTGAAATGGGTAAAGGTTTTAATAATGTAAAGATTTGGTTGTTTTTTTGTTGATCATTTATGTTGTCTTTCTCTCCACAGAGAGAGAGAGAGAGAGAGAGAGAGAGAGAGAGAGATAGAGAGAAAGAGAGAGAGAGAGATTGAACCCCCATGTCTGTTTAACGCATTTTGTTCTAACTTAAAGGTTCTTGGATAAACCACAAATCAACACAGTAGAATATAATCTAATGGGCGTCAGATGTCGTTGCTCACCTTATTGATGTCGGAAATGAGTTTTCCATCGTGAGGAACGTATGGCTTCTGATTGTTGGCCCTCAGTTTGCTCTGAATGGTGAAGAGAAGAACCTCTAGGTTCCCTTTCTCCTGAAACCTGGAGGAAGAGAGAGAGAGAAAGTGAAAGTGAAAGTGAAAGTGGGTATTGGGAGGAGGGGGTTAAGCTGTAGACCAGCTTGTGTTTGGTCCCGTTAGTGTCCTGTTTACATGTGTGCATGTGTTACATGTGTGTGTGTGTGTGTGTGTGTGTGTGTGTGTGCCCAGAAAGCAAAAGTGGGCCCCAGACCAGAACCAAGATCCCTGACTCAGTGTGCTATGAAACATATTGCTTTCTAATCTGTGTGTGTGTGTGCATGCGTGCGTACGTGCATCGCAGATGACACATGGTGTTTGCATGGCTATGAGTCAACCAGCACAGTGCATGTGTGTGTGTGTGTGTGTGTGTGTGTGTGGTACAGATACTAAGCATGCTGGACAAAGCACTCAGGGCTCGGTTAAGACCAGGGTGTAAAGTAGACGAGAACTGGCGCATTTACAAATTGTGGTGTTGCAGGCATGCGTCACATAGACTGGGATCTGTTATGCCTCAATTATGTCTAATGCCACCCTCTGCCTGGTGGGGGCGCTGTGAATGAAACTATCATGGGAACCTATGGAGATGTTTATACCTAACTGGGATCCATAAAACCTCAACAACAAATGGGGTCCATTGGATGGATCGTTATTACAGAGGTGCCAGGTAAAACACAGTCAGAACTCAGTAACATTGTGGTGGGTCTTGCAGTGTACCAGGACAGATACAACTGGTGAAGTAGGAATACATTGATCATGCTGGTGCTCTGGGACCATTAAAACAACAAGGCCAGTATAATTCTACATTGTTGTCATGAAACGACCAAAAGCAGCCAATGTAGGCAATTGTCTCTGATGATGTATTTTCCAGCATCTCCTGCCATCACAAAATAAAAACTACAGCTCTCCATTTCCTGATCTGTCCCTGGGGGGTTTGGTCGATTGTACGGCAGGAAGTTGGAACTCACTCTAAAAGGAGCGGGAAAACACACAGAATGTCTGCCTACTTGATGGGCTTCTCGATGGTGCAGTAGGTGGTGAAGGCCTGCAGCTGCTGCTGAACGCCGGTCAGGGAGTTGGCGAACTTCTGGTTGCTGATGACTGCGATGGTCTTCTCTATCCAGTCCAGGAGGTCTGAGGCCAGCCCCTCGTAGCGGTTCACAATCTTCTCCGCCTCCACGCAGTTCTCAAGGACCTGGACCCATGGTGTTGTTATTGTTACATGCATCGTTGATACATGGAGATATCTAGCAATACATGATGTGCATGCATCTATTTATCTGTCTGACTGTCTGATTATCTATCTATCTGTCTGTCTATCCATCTAGGTCTATCTATCGAGTCATCTATCTATCTATCAATCCATGATAGATAGATAGATAGATGTCTATCCATCTATTTATCTATCTATCTATCGATTGTCAATCTATTATTTATCATACAAACAGTATAGGTTTGCTACTCTTGTTGGTGTGTTACTCTGTCCATCGATTAACGTCACTCATCACTCTTGTGTGTATGTATGAATGTGTGTGTGTGTGTGTGTGTGTGTGTGTGTGTGTGTGTGTGCGCGCATGCGTGCGTGTGTGTGTTACCTTGCCGACCCTCTTGCCCTCCACAATGAGGGCCTTCATCTTCGAGAAGTAGTGGTAGTAGGAGACCACGTAGGTGATGATCGACTTCTCATCTGGGTTCTCTGTGTTCACATCTGGACCAGAACACAACAGGAACCAGTCAGATTACAGATTACATTAGTCCTATTACAGATTACATTAGTCCGATTACAGATTACATTAGTCAGATTACAGATTACATTAGTCAGATTACAGATTACATTAGACAGATTACAGATTACATTAGTCAGATTACAGATTACATTAGACAGATCACAGATTACATTAGTCAGATTACAGATTACATTAGACAGAGAATTCACTGTGAATAGCTTTGGATAAAAGTGTCTACTAACTACTATGGTAACCACACACATACAACATACTACTGATTTAAGACACTATTTAAAGTAGTTTCTATTGTCTACTAT
>OOFB01007979.1:17397-46339 GCA_900323305.1 Trachyrincus murrayi | reverse complement strand
TGGAGGACTACGACGTGGTCCGCGGGATCTTTGGCGGTAAAATCGGGACCAAAGCGATAACCTGCATGGCACTCCAGGCCGAAGCCAACAACGACTTTGCAGAGGCTGTGAAGCTCTACAATGAGGTAACCCTGTCTCACTAGCCGTGAGGCTCTACAATGAGATAACCCTGTCTCACTAGCCGTGAGGCTCTACAATGAGATAACCCTGTCTCACTAGCCGTGAGGCTCTACAATGAGATAACCCTGTCTCACTAGCCGTGAGGCTCTACAATGAGGTAACCCTGTCTCACTAGTTGTGAGGCTCTACAATGAGGTAACCCTGTCTCACTAGTTGTGAGGCTCTACAATGAGGTAACCCTGTCTCACTAGCTGTGAAGCTCTACAATGAGGTAACCCTGTCTCACTAGCTGTGAGGCTCTACAATGAAGTAACCCTGTCTCACTAGTTGTGAGGCTCTACAATGAGGTAACCCTGTCTCACTAGTTGTGATGCTCTACAATGAGGTAACCCTGTCTCACTAGCTGTGAAGCTCTACAATGAGGTAACCCTGTCTCACTAGCCGTGAGGCTCTACAATGAGGTAACCCTGTCTCACTAGCTGTGAAGCTCTACAATGAGGTAACCCTGTCTCACTAGCCGTGAGGCTCTACAATGAGATAACCCTGTCTCACTAGCTGTGAAGCTCTACAATGAGGTAACCCTGTCTCACTAGCTGTGAGGCTCTATACACATTTAGCCCACAACTAGCCCACACCACACATTTAGCCCACAACTAGCCCACACCACACATTTAGCCCACAACTAGCCCACACCACACATTTAGCACACATTTAGACCACAACTAGGCCACAACTAGCCCACACCACACATTTAGCCCACAACTAGCCCACACCACACATTTAGCCCACAACTAGCTCACAACTAGCCCACACCACACATTTAGCCCACAACTAGCCCACACCACACATTTAGTCCACAACTAGCCCATAACTAGCCCACACTACACATTTAGCCCACAACTAGCCCACACCACACATTTAGCCCACAACTAGCCCACACCACACATTTAGCCCACAACTAGCCCATGAGGTAACTCTGTCTCATTAGCTGTGAGGCTCTACAATGAGGTAACCCTGTCTCACTAGCTGTGAAGCTCTAGGTAACCCTGTATTCGTAAGAGCACTAATAGACCCATGCCGGTAAGGTGCTGGTTATTGTAAGAACACCATAACCTGCCTGTTCTCAGACATGATGTGCTTTACCTCCTTTATCCACGCCAAAATGTATTTCAATCTAATTGACACTAGTGCAGTTTAAATAATAATTATATTACATAATATTATTACTGTGAATATCTATTATTCTATTTGAACTAGATTCTGTTAAAGTGTTAAAGACGATGACTGGGAGTGTTTGAGCGCGTGAGGCTGACCAGACGATGAACAGCGTGTGTGTGTCTCTGTCCCGACCAGGCGCTGAATAAAGAGCAGTGGAGTGACGGCGAACCCACGGAGTCTGAGAAGGACTTCTGGGACCTGGCCGCCATGGAGGCGTACAGTCACCTGACGGAGTGGAAGTCCCTGCAGTACTGCTCCACCCTCAACATAGACGACAGCGAACAGCCTGACCTGGACAAGATATGGGCCGACCCCTACTACCAGGTACTGCAGAGGTAGTACCGTGATCAGGGAACAATGACCGATTCCACTGGAAATGGTGTGGCTTCTTTAGGCCCAGGCCCAGACTTTACCACATGAAAGTGTTTAACACCTTACGTTAGCACAGATAGAACAAAAGAGCTGAATAACTCCCAAGTAGTACAAGGTAGGCTTTGGCTGCTCTGTGACACCGCAGGACCCATTGGCTTTCAGTGCGGCCAATCAAACTGTCGCAGGAATTCCATGCTGGAATTCAGTGTGTGTGTGTGTGTGTGTGTGTGTGCGTGTGCGCGTGCACGTGTGTGTGCGTGTTTGTGCGTGTTTGTGCGTGTGTGTGTGCAGGAGGTGTACCTGGGCCCCATGTTCCGCAGCATGCTGAAGCAGCTCCAGCAGGGCCAGCAGGACCAGGCGCTGCTCAGCTTCGTGGACCGGGCCATGCTGGTGGAGGAGCGCCAGCGCCTACTGGAGAGCCACCACAGCCAGGAGCTCAGCCTGCTGTACATCCTGCAGGACGATTACGACCGCGCCAAGTACTACGCCAACTACTCCATGGAGCTCTTCATGCAGGTACTGAAGACAGCAGCCAGACCAGACATTCAAACCAGAGCTCCTCTGTTGGGGGTAGAAAACGTGTTCATGCAACTTCTGTGTCTTGATTGGCTCAAATTGGTGCCAGCGATGTCATAAAAGAGCGGGAATCACTTCGCCCCCAATTTGTACCGATAAGAAACATTTCAATCACCTGTGTTTCGTTAGCTTTGTTTAATTTGGGGCAAAACAAAGTCTGTTTGGCCAAAAGGAAGATGCTGATCACTGATGTTCCCTTTTGTCTTCGCTCTGTTCATCTGAGCCAGAACTATTCCAGCGTGGACACACTCCTGAGCCAGAGTCGTCTGACCATCCTGCAGTCGGTGCAGGCGCTCACCGAGATCCAGGACTTCCTACTGTTCATCAGAGGAGATGGTCTGTAGCCCACAACTAGCCCACACCACACATTTAGCACACATTTAGACCACAACTAGGCCACAACTAGCCCACACCACACATTTAGCCCACAACTAGCCCACAACTAGCCCACACCACACATTTAGCCCACAACTAGCCCACACCACACATTTAGCACACATTTAGACCACAACTAGGCCACAACTAGCCCACACCACACATTTAGCCCACAACTAGCCCACAACTAGCCCACACCACACATTTAGCCCACAACTAGCCCACACCACACATTATCAGTTGTTTTCCGCAGCCCGATCGTTTGGTCCCTCACAAATCAAAATCACGTTGAAACAACCACAAGATGTAGATGAAGTAACATCAACGTAATATTTGTACATTTACTGTATGTGCTTTTACCTTTGCTATATACACATTACACCATCGTTTAACTAATTTTTTAATAGAATAATATGTATTAATGACAGATTAATGCACAGGTCTGATAACCCCAGGGCTCCACTGAAAATACTGCGTTGCGTCCCCATCAGCGCCACGGTATATGTGCTCCACAGGGCGCGTCACGAACCGTTTCTTTGTCCATTGAAAAAAATCAATGTACAAAGAATAATGTCATAATTTATTAGTGGAAGTGATGAGTTGACGCTAGCTTCAATTCTAGCCGTCAAGAGTTGAAGCTCTGCAATCTAGTTTGGACGGAGCCCAAAACGTAGACTGAACACTCATTAGACGCTATGCTGAGGTAAATCAGCCACTATCACACATACTAGTTTCTAGTGTAATGTTTGTTCTTGTGTGTTTGGTAGTGTCCGTTTCCTCTCTGAAGCGGCTGATCAGATCCTGGACCGATCGCTACCCAGACACCAGAGTAGATCCAATGAACGTTTGGGATGACGTCATTACGTCCAGGTAAGAAGGGCCAGTGGAAATGTTTCGGACTGTAAATGGTATGAAATTGTGTGGGTTTGTACAATTCTAAGAAGATCATTTTCATGTGGTGGGTCATTTAAGGCAAAGGTACAAGGATTTTCCAGTCAAGGCAATTAGAACACACACACACAATCAAATGTGTGTTTTTGTTTTTGTTGTTTTCACACACATGCCGAGAGAGTTGAACTCTGATGAACAAACTCTCTGTCCGTGGTTCAGATGTTTCTTCTTGGACAAGATTTGTGAGAAGCTGGGTGGCCAGGCAGACAGCATGGACGTGGACGACTCTGGAGACTCTGTGGACGTCCTGGTCAGCAACTGCAAGTTCAACATGAAGCTGTGCATGGCCGACAGCGCGTGGAAACAGGTGACCGGAGCTGCTCTGTATCCCTGCTGTCTCCACCGTATGTTTGGACACGTGCTTGTGGTCACAGATTACCGAGGCTTTAAGTAACCCTTCAGTATTTCTTCATCCATGTTTGACTCAAGTCTAGTTGTGTAGCCCTGGATCACAATTCAAAGGACTCCATAATAGATCTACATTCAGATGGACTAACTCTTAGATCCCTCCCTAGAAGTCAACCAAAAATTGGCAAAAGTACCTTGTAAAGGCAGACATTGTATAATATCGCGAGACACGAGATTAGATCAATAAGCACAGAGCTAAGTTATTTCCATTTTTTTTTTGTTGTGTTATTTATGAAATCCAGCTTTTGAAGTAGCGTATTTCTGAGTATTGGACAGCATCTTGACACTCCCATCATGTCCTTGTTGCAGAGTAATTTTCCAGTGGCCACCAAGCTGCTGAAGGAGCTCCACGGGGAGGCCAAGACGCAGAGAGGATGGTTCCTGCAGTGGGTGCACAGCTACAGCCGCTTCAGCCACAAACGATGCCTGGCTCAGAGTCCCGTGGAGCAGATCACTACCATGCTCAAGAGCATCCCACTGCTGGGTAGGCCCACACTGCTGACACGTCAGCCATGGCTACAGCCCCTCTTCCCAACTTAAACACTGCTGGGATCAAGCATTGTCTGCTAAATGTGCATTTGTAGGTGTATGGAGAAGTATGCAAGGTTTTAACAACAATGTTGGTCACATTTTGAGAAGAATAATAAACTGGTTGAATCCAAAGCCCTAACAATGGAGAGATGACATGCTGATCGAGGTATCTGTAGATCAGGAAGTAGAGCAGGTCAACGGGCGACTGAAGGGTTGCTAGTTTAAAGCTTCAGGTTCTGCTGGCCAACTGTCAATGTGTCTTGTGGCTATCGAGGTCGATTGTGGGTGTCAGGGTGGTATGTCGGTGGTTTGTGGTTGTCAAGGTGGATTGTGGGTGTCAGGGTGGATTGTGGGTGGCTTGTGGTTGTCAAGGTGGATTGTGGGTGTCAGGGTGGTTTGTTGGTGTCAGAGTGTTTTGTGGCTGTCAAGGTGGCTTGCCTAACTGGTGGACGCCATTTTTGGTGTGCAAATGGCTGAATATGATGGGTAAAATGTGGCCGTAGTGACCAGAAAATTGTCACTACTGCCGGTGTCTGCTTTCAAATGTTTTACGTCTCATCTCCACAGAGGAGCTGGAGTCAGACTGCCCCTCGGCTCCCGCCCAGGTCTTCCGCTACCAGAAGATCCTGCAGGGCACCTCGTACCGCCTCCTGGCCTCGGCAGTAGGCAGCAGCCCCTCCGTCCTGGAGACCGTGGAGACCAGCAAGGCTGAGAAAGTGTTGGAGCTCGCTGGGTCCTCCGCATCGACCAGCCAGCCTAAGGTCAGGGACCGCTCGGTTACAATGTCTGTTTTCTTTTTTGTGTGCAATATTTCTAAATCTTTAAGAGAGAGAAATGGACGCAAGCAAACTGAATTGAAATGAGTTGTGGGGGAAAAAAAGGACATTGGAAGTTGGGTTGAAATTGGGTTGTGTCTTCAACTGTGCCTTCAATACTATATGATATAAAATGAGACCTCCTGGTGTTCAGACGGTGGAGGCGGGGCTGCAGCTGCGGGCGCTGCACCTCCTGCTGGGCGCCTCCGGGAAGGCGGACGAGGAGCTGCAGTCGTACAGCAGCGAGTGTGTGGAGGCCGGCAGCGTGGCCGGGACCTACATGACCCTGGCCAACTTCTGTGACCAACTGCTGCGAGACGAGGAGCGGAGCGACGCTGGTGGGCCAGCAGCTCAGCACACAGCCTTTCTAGCCAGAGGGAAATATTAGAGGCGGGGTTCCCACAGCCGTCTAAATGACCCACCGCCTCTACAAAGAAATGAACTTTTCACAATATGACGACGGCAATGTGCATGTTCATGTCAGCATCTGCATTCAGTTTGACAGGAAGTGTAGGCTACTATTAGCCTAATATGAGGCTAACAAGGCTAATAGTAGTTCAGATTGAGGTTCTAGGGTACAGCCCTACGCTACTGCTTGCCTCTTTCTGGGAAGCACTTCCCCCTCCACAAAAAACACTTTATTTTGTGGGAAACCCTGAGAGAAATAAAAATATATAATCAATTTACAAATCCAGTGTCATTTAGATTCAGGTAAAAAAGTGTCTTCGAAATGACATTGAAATTGTAAATTGATAACTTTTTTTTTTTTTAAGGAAAACCAAACCCTAAAACAACTTATTTTAGATGAAAAGTGATGTAGTGGGTTACATAGTAGTGCTGTGGATTGATCCTGGTCCAAATCTAGAGTTTAAAACATAGCATACGATGTAAATATGGACTGTGTATGTGTGTGTGTCTGTCTGTCTGTCTGTGTCTGTCTGTGTGTGTGTGTCTGTGAGCTGTCCACCCTGCCTGTGCGTGTGGTGGAGAGCAGCCTGAAGGCCCTGAAGCTGAACAGCGAGGACGCTCGTCTCCGCTTCCCCCGCCTGCTGCAGATCATCGAGCTCTACCCCTCCGAGACGCTGGACCTCATGACTAAAGAGGTGTCAAAATAAAAGCTACATATTTACAGCGACATTAACAACAAACCAGCTTTATCAAATCAACACAATCATGTCTATAGATATTATATTATCATATCTTGAGTTGATATTTAAGTGTTTTGTGACTAGATGGCAATGGTACCGTGCTGGATGCTGATTGGCTGGATCAGTCAGATGGTGGCCCTGCTGGACAAGCAGGAAGCAGTGGCAGTGCAGCATTCGATTGGCCAGATAGCGGAGTGCTACCCTCAGGCGCTGGTGTACGCGCTCATGGCGAGCAGAGAGAGCTACCAGTTCCAGGACTCTGCCACGGGACACAGGCAGCAGGAGTTTGTTAACAAGTAGGATGCAGCTTCCACTGCACCATGTCTCCCCTTGAACACTGGCAATGTTTTAAATTGTATGTTTCTACTTATTAAATAATGCTATAGTGTGTGTGTGTGTGTGTGTGTGTGTGTGTGTGTGTGTGTGTGTGTGTGTGTGTGTGTGTGTGTGTGTGTGGTTGTGTGTGTGTGCAGACTTACCAGTCTTCTGGATAAGGGCGGAGCTGTACAAAACTTTGTAGATGCTCTGCAGCAGCTCACAAACCCTGAAATGCTGTTCAAGGTAATCTGGTCCACTACGGTCATCCTGTCCATTTAGTATCTCAACAACACAGATCAGTCTCAAGATCAGCCGCCCTTCGTCTCCGTCTTGTCAATCTATCCCCAGGATTGGTGGGACTATGTGAGGAATGAGCTGGACAAACCGGGTTTTGACAAGGAGAAGATGGCCCGCTTGTACAACCAAATGCATGCATCACTCGGGAATGCCGGAGCTGAAGGATGTGGAACTTTCCGGAAGAAATTCATCCAGGTTGGTTTGTTTGGTGTAAATTAGTACTAGGTACTTGGGCATTTTACACAAAAACATCAACTGCCAAATTGTTGTTCTCCTTGTCCAATGTTCCAACAACAATAGGATTACATTGTTTCTGCAGATAGAAAGATAGGAAAACTTGACACAAATCGACTGACAAATATTTATCAAATCTTTACTATCAAAGTATTAAGTATAATTCCCAGTTAAAAAAAAGGATGCATTCATATTTGGTATTAGAGTGAAAATCGTAAATGAGGCAAAAATCTCTTGTAATGTTCCAGAAATTCTCTAAAGATGTGGAGAAACAGCTGGGCCCCCAGGGGGCCCAGCTGTTTGAGTCCAGGAAGGACAAGAGGTTCCTGAAGCAGGTGGACACCCTGGTGGGATCCATGCGGGGCTTCCAGACGGAGCCAGGCAACCTGAAGGAGTACTCCCCCTGGCTGAGCGCCTACAAGGCAGACCCTTTCCGCAACGAGCTGGAGGTCCCGGGTCAGTGTGGCACGATGATCCCACCGCTTTCCTGCTAAAATCCGTTTCTCTTGTGGTGGAGCGTCAGAATGGAGGCCAAGGGCCAATGGCATTAGGAACGCTGCATCTGAGAAGATATAATTGACTGAATTGGATGAAATATTAACGAAATATTGCTTGGCAGCCAGATGCAAATCTTAGACGTGCTGTGCAGCGCTAAGTTGCTGATCACTGATAAATGAAACCCTGTAAAAATGCTTATCAATAATAGGATTAAGATGTGCTTTATTGAATCCCAAGTGGAAATTCAGGCAATCGTACAGAACTGCTTATTCACACTTCCTCTGTTTTCACCCTAAATCATTGAGCCTATTGATGTTTACCATATCTCAATTACAGTTTCTACAATTTCACATTGTGTTCATACACCGTGTCCTCACTACTAACCTCTTCTCCGGTCGTCTTCACAGGACAATATGACGGCCGATCCAAACCCTTGCCTGAGTACCACGCAAAGATCACGGGTTTCGATGAAAGGGTGCGTTCCTTTTTGGCGCGTGTTCAAGCACCCATTATTGCCACTAGAGATCCGGTCCATTCCACGAGCACGTGCCCTTTGACCTCTTGACCTTTCCTCTGTAGGTGAAGGTCATGTCCTCCATACGCCGCCCCAAGCGGCTGATCGTGCGTGGGGACGACGAGCGCGACCACCCCTTCCTGGTGAAGGGGGGCGAGGACCTGCGGCAGGACCAGCGCATCGAGCAGCTCTTCGGCGTCATGAACATCCTGCTGGCCGGCCACGCGCCCTGCACCCAGCGGGGCCTGCAGCTCCGCACCTACCAGGTCATCCCCATCACCGCCAGGTACCAGGACCTCCTACCTGGTGGAGCAAGGCTTTAACAGCGCCAGGGTTATGGGTTCCATTCCCACTGGGGCCAAGCCATGCTAAGAATGTATTGCACTTGTAAGACGCTTTGGATTACAGCCTCCACCAAATGGCTCATATTTATTTTATGCACCGATGACTAAGAGACCCACAGTGGTCCTACGGTGGCTGTTCAACACAGAAGTACCATTTGACCGTTAATCCAAAATTTAGAGTTAAATGCCCATAGCCCCACCCCTAAATGAAAATATGTGCCTGCCAGGAGTCTAACAGAAGGCATTATTCAAATTGATAGTGGGCAGGGACTAGCTTAAACAAGGTGTTTGGTTTTCCTTTGAAGTTGCTGTAGGTAAGATTTAAGAGCTATTATTTGAGTGTAATTTGTTAGAAATTGCATAACCGTCTGTCAGCTATTAGTGAGTGAAATGCGCTGTGAGAATATCTTCAAGTTGACTGCGCCTGCCTCTGTACGAGACCATTTAGACTTCAGACCGCTCCCGACTCATTTCTGACCAATCAGGACATCTCTTCCCTGATTGGTTCAGGGAATCAATCTTGCCTGTTAATCACAGGTGTGTGAAATGCAACACTCGTGGAGAAACGCAGGGAGGGAGGGAGCAGGGGATGTTTTTTTGGTTTCATTTCAAAGTCTTCTGCTGTTTTCTCTCTCTCTCTCTGTGAAACTCTCAAATCGTACCTACGTCACCTTTAAGTGAGTAGATGTAGGAGTTGTTCTTGTGTAGACTGGTATCAAGTCTGTGTGTGTTGGCAGAATTGGTCTCATTGAGTGGATGGAGAACACTTGCACGCTGAAGGAGCTGCTGTCCAGCACCAAGACTAAGGAGGAGAGCGACCTGAACATGAGGTACACACCGTCCCGCTCAACTGGACTGCAGTGCACTGCTAATTAGTTTCATTTTCTATTCTTGGATATATTGTAAATATATTTGCAGGTCTGAGCAGCAAATGTATTTTAGTATTTTTACTTGATGAATGATGAAAACAGTGAACTGGTTATCTATAATATCATGCATGCATGTACTAGTCCATTACATGACTCCGGTTCATCACCGGTTCATCACCACTACACAGAGTTTGTTGTCTGGGTTCTTTGAACAACAACAGTGTCTGTTCAGCGTGAATGTGTAGGCCTGTGTGTAAAAAATAGATTCATCAAACACTGCCGCCCTATGCCCACCTCTCTATCTATTCCTCAACTTATTTATTATTATTTTTAGCATTGAACATTCAAATCAATTTGTTTCTTTTAAGGCCTAATCAAGTCTATGGCAGTTGGCTCGGCAGCTTTGCTCCTAACAAGGATGTTATGGCAAGATATGCAGAGGTTTACAAGTAAGTGTCATGTTTAACATACTACCATCATCTCCCTATGAAACCTGAGGTCAAAGGTCATTCCTCATGAGCCAACACACGTTTTGTTTGTTTCTATTGTTTTTCCAGAAAGGCAAAGCGTGCGGACGCTGTCAACAACTTCATGAAAGTTTCCCAGCTTGTCCCTGAGGATCTGCTCAGGTAACAACACAGTCAACTTATAACAACACCACACCAATAACTACATAACACAACACAGTCAACTTATAACAACACCACACCAATAACTACATAACACAACACAGTCAACTTATAACAACACCACACCAATAACTACATAACACAACACAGTCAACTTATAACAACACCACACCAATAACTACATAACACAACACAGTCAACTTATAACAACACCACACCAATAACTACATAACACAACACAGTCAACTTATAACAACACCACACCAATAACTACATAACACAACACAGTCAACTTATAACAACACCAATAACTACATAACACAACACAGTCAACTTATAACAACACCAATAACTACATAACACAACACAGTCAACTTATAACAACACCACACCAATAACTACATAACACAACACAGTCAACTTATAACAACACCACACCAATAACTACATAACACAACACAGTCAACTTATAACAACACCAATAACTACATAACACAACACAGTCAACTTATAACAACACCAATAACTACATAACACAACACAGTCAACTTATAACAACACCACACCAATAACTACATAACACAACACAGTCAACTTATAACAACACCACACCAATAACTACATAACACAACACAGTCAACTTATAACAACACCACACCAATAACTACATAACACAACACAGTCAACTTATAATAACACCACACCAATAACTACATGTGTGAGTGGATCAAATCAAACACTTCCTATGAAATGCTGATAGTGGTTAATGTTGTTGATGTTTGCCCTTTTAAAGCCTTCTTTACTTTAGCTAATAAAGCATAGCTGGTTTGTTCCACACCTCCACAGTAGTCCTACAACCAACACTGCAACAACAAGCCAAAGTACAAGAAGGGATACTATTGGTCCTATTGGAACAAATGAGACGGGAGAGTCCCCTCAGTGCTTTTTCTTTCTCTCTCTCTCCCGCCCCCCTCCCCCTCTCTCCCCCCCTTTCTCTCTCTGGTTCCAGGAGAGCGTTTGTGAGGATGAGCACCAGCCCCGAAGCCTTCCTCTCCCTGCGCTCCCACTTCGTCAGCTCCCATGCGCTGCTGTGCGTCAGCCACTGGATCCTGGGCATCGGCGACCGCCACCTGTCCAACTTCATGGTCAACACGGAGACCGGTGGCATGGTCGGCATCGACTTTGGACACGCCTTTGGTTCGGCCACGCAGGTTCGCCACCTTGCTGCTTACAAACCCACCACCTCTCATTGGCTGCCAAGTTTATGCGGTTGGACGTTTGGCAGTCGCAATGCTATGACAAGAAATAACGAGTAGATTAGAATTCAGCGCTGCATTTGAAAGTTAGTCTGAGTATAATTTTTCTATGTCGTCATACCGTCTACCGCTAATGGTAACACAATTTAACACTAGTGTTGTGAACATGTCACGTCTTCCCTTTCTGCTTCACATGTGCCTCATTCCATTGACCTTGTTAAGGGAGTGGGCCTCTTTCCGACCCACCGACTGCTAGACAGTGAATACATGGATAACAATATTTATACACTCTAGATAATAGTGTAGGTTGGAGGTGAAATAATATTGCAGATAGTCTTTCAATTTTGCAAATAGAATCGTGGATATATTTGAGTCCAGATGTTTAATGTGATTGTTTTGCCACGGGACAGTTCCTGGTGGTGCCGGAGCTCATGCCCTTCCGGCTGACCAGGCAGTTTGTGAGCCTCATGGAGCCGCTGAAGGAGTCGGGTCTGATCCAGAGCGTCATGGTGCACTCCCTCAGGGCCTTCCGGTCCCAGCCTGAGCTCCTGCTCAACACCATGGATGTGTTCGTCAAGGAGCCCTCCCTGGACTGGAAGGTGAGCGTGCTGCTTCAGGAGATGGCAGCCATTGGCCGCCTTCACCTAGCGGCCATCTTGGTGGGGGAACTGAAAATTGGACGATAAAGTTCCTCAACAGAAAATGGCTATCCCTGACTGATGTGAATTTCTTTAAGGTTCATCCTAATAGAAGACTGATTGATTCTTTCTTTGCCTTGCATAGTGTAATAGTACAGCAATGTTGATTCTTGCCAATACACAGTGGTGACGCTTGTCTGAATTCCCAGAATTTTGAGCTGAAACAACTGAAGAAAGGCGGGACTTGGACCTTAACCATCAACACCAAAGAAATCAACTGGTACCCGCTGCAGAAGGTGGACTTCGCCCGCAGAAAGCTGGAGGGGGCAAATCCTGCCATCATCACCAGGTACAATATCCACCACACCCATACAGGTAGTAGAGATCTGATGGGCCAGCTCACTGATACCTGTGCTGTGTTTGGTTCCTGTCAGCGAGGAGTTGAGGCTGGGCTTTGAGAAGGATCCCGCCTTCAGAGGAATGACGTGTGTGGTGCTGGGCACAGAGGAACACAACGTGCGCGCCCGCCTACCAGCCCAGGGCCTGACGGTGGAGGAGCAGGTGGACTGTCTCCTTGACCAGGCCACAGACCCCAACCTGCTGGGCAGGGTCTGGCAGGGCTGGGAGCCCTGGGTCTGATTTCCTTACGCTTAGCGTTTCCAAACAATGCTTCCTCGGTAAGACAATGTTAGCACTTGGCGGCCATCAAAACCATATCGATAACCTTGTTATCGTACCATTGTAAGGTTCTTATGGCACTTAGGTTTAGATGTAGTCAAGCTGTGGTATGTTGTAATGATCATTCTTTGTGTCCTGGGATTTGTAATAAAAAGAAATTCCTTCTCATTACTGACCCCTTTGGCCGGTAAGTGAACTGCAGCCTGCTCGAGCACATTGAGAGAATAACAATCATAAACTAATGTTAGTTATAAACAGACAATGGGAGTGGCGTGAGTGGATGTAATGCACATAAAATGTTCTGAAAGAACAGACGTTTTTGCTAGTATCCGCACTTAAGACACTTCCTTCCTTTGGCCCGGCCGGTTCAAATATAACAGAAATCAGCCCACAGGCTGTTCTATGCAACGGAGAGTCGGGGAAGGTCTCATTTAAGTTAAATTACAACCTGTTCATATAGTGGCAATTTAAAGTGATTGTATGCAGGTCAAATCCTACACGTAGTCCCTTTAAGTCTACAAAAATGCAATCAGTGGTTAAATGATGACAATGACGAGCACATTCATTTCTGTTTTAATAGATCATACAACCAAAACGGGGAGAAGGCGGAGCAAAGTTATAGACAATGTACCACAATACTCAACCCAGTGTGGTTTTTGCAGCCATTTCTCTCATTGAGACATAATTCATTTACACCGGTCTTGATCCAGGATAAAGAAAATCCTTGCAGAAATACTTCAACAGAAACTACACCCTATGAGTTTTCAGCTCTTTTCAATGCTAACACTAGAAAGCTGTCTTTCTTAGGGTTAAGTGTTCCAAAGTACACGTTTTAAAGTTGACTTATAGCATAACATTTAGTATTCTTTTTCCAGTGTCAACTGATCTTGGTACTTGCGGTTGTGTTCTTCCTTCTTACATCACAGTACCAGAATCAACTTGGCAGTGTTTTAACCTAGAAAACTCCTGTAGAGTGTAGTTTCTATTCACATATACAAGTAAGGTTTGGCCAAATACTGACAACTTCAACAAGATCAGCAGAAGCACATTGCATGTTCCTTCACGTTCTACCTGCTTCGTTGCCAAAACTGTGGTGCTTTGCTAGTTTTTTGAAAGCAAATCTCATTTGATAAATAATGGTAGTGTTTGTTGTCACAACATTTACTTAAAGAAAATCCCTGTCCAAGCATTACTTCTGAATCAGTGAAGGTGTCACTTTATCAGCCTTTTAAATACGGCCTGATATCTGAAACATGAGCCAGTTTCATTCAGGAAAGTTCTACTAATGTGTAATTACATAAACGGGGAAATACATACTCAGAATTTAATTAATCAATTTAAGTGTTCTCACTGGTTAATGTGACTAATGGCCATTCTGCATAAAAAACATTTACAGACAAATCTTGTATAGTCAAGTGTACTTGTGTTATTTGGATGATTTTGATGATGAACGTCATATATAGATTAAAGTAGTGTATGATCATCAGGGCTGCAGCACCACGGTTGGCAGGTGAAACGGGCAACTCCACATTCAAGTCCATTTGTTATGTCTCAAGAACAAAAACGCACAAAAGGGAGAGATACTTTGGCTGGTTTGTGTGGCAAAGGGAAAATGTGCTACCAAAGTGACATACCCGATAACACCTTTACATGTTGGTAGTTTAAGGTCTGTGGGTTAAGGCATAGAACAGCTTCGTTTCCCAGTGGGATTACAGCTCCACCTAAAGCATGTAGTGCATGTGTTCTCCTGGATCTCTTAAACACTTCAGAAGAGATGTACTGCTTTCGAATGACCACCGTGTTAAACTGAGCAAAGTGCATGATGCATAACGCGTGTACGTCACGGCCCGCTGCCTCTTATTTGCATATTAGTGTTAAGAACAGGGAAATATTTACGTTAGTCGTCATTCGGGAGTATGTTCGAATTGTCATTAAAAAGGAGACACTTTGGGTAAAAAGCAAGTAGTAAATAAGTCAACGTCCCAACTCTCCCCATTATATAAAAAAAAAGGCATCAAATACAAATAATACATTGCGTGGCTAGTTGGACAGAGAGCCCCGAGGTGTGAGCAAGAGGGTTCGGCTCAACCAGTTAGCATCACATTGTAGTGAGATCACGATCGGTCCTTAAAGTGGAATACCACACCATTTGAAACTCCACATATTATTGCAAAGATTTATGAACCACTTTCACATTACATTATAAAGACATTTGTTTACTCTACTTTAACATTAAAACTAATACGAACGCCAGTGATGTCACATGGCACTAAAACCGGCAAATTAGAAACCACTATTGCAATAATGTTCTCTTAACGATACTGGGATTTGGTTACTAAACTAACCTCCATGAGGATTTGTTTTTGGGAAAAATGTCTGTTCCTCCATGAATAGTTGTTATGCAACTAAAGGAGTGTGTACATAAGGTGCAACATGGGTCTATTTAATACAATATATATTAAGCTTCGTTGTTTCACACAGTGGTAAGTCAGTGGTATTCCCATTTAAGAACAAAAATCGAACAATGCCCCATCAAAGATAATCTTTGTTAATACTTTTTACCTCCAACTCCCGCTGCAGTTCAGTACCATTACAACTGAAGGGACACGGGGACAGACAAGTAACAGACACAGAAAGTCTCCATGAAAGTGCCAAATGATTTGATTCAGGTACCGTTGTAGCAAGTCCACCTTTAACCAGTGTGCTTCGAGGCAATGCTTTAGCTGCCATTCCCAGGAACCGAGCCAACACTAAAAACTTGGCAAATTAATTCAAGCTGGTGTGCGTAGCATACATACTGAGGCAGGACACATACAAGCTTATTCTGACTTGTACCGTGAGTTAGATTTTGGGCCTCCACCCATTAATGAACTGCATGAGCTTCTTGACTTGCAGTTTGCTCAGCTTGAAGTCCTCGGACAGAATCTCCTCCGTCAGCTGCAGCAGCAGATTCCCGTCAATCTTTTCCACCACAAAGAGAGAAACTACGTCGTCCGGCAGGCCAATGAACCGCAGCGACCGGGAGACCTCCTCGATGGAGAGTCCGGCCAGGTCGGACGGGGGCTGCCACTGCACCGCCGGCTGTGGGAGTGACTGGCAGTTGGAGGTCGGGGAATACACGATTGTAAATATGTCTTGTGTGCCCTGCTCGTATTGGCTGAGGGGCCGTTTAGGAGTCTGCTTGTCTCGATCCGAGATGGCGGTGAGCAGCGTGTCCGCTCCCCTCTTCACCACGTTCGATTTGGACGTTCTCGGCGGCAAGATGGGACAGGAGAGACTCTGCTTGCCGTTAAATGCGCCCATTGGCTTGTCTCTGTACGTTTCTGAAGTGTAACTGGAGGACTTGGTACAGGCCTTCTGCGAGCACAGAGGGCTTCCTCCGCCAGAGAGCTCTCGTCCGTCCAAGTGGAAGAGGCTGGCGGTCTTGGGGGCGCCCAGGGATCTTTTGCGGGGGTAACTGTAGTAGCTGCGGCAGGTGGGCAGCAGGTAGTCCTCGCTGGCCTGGGACTCTGTAGTGCTGAAGCTGTTGGGCCAGGACAGCCTGGAGGACATCCCGTCCAGCGGCAGGCTTCCACAGGTGAAGGCAGCGCTTGCCTCGGCCCAGCTACAGGGGTAGCACGCCTGGCTCTGCTCCTCCGGCTGCTTGGCCTCGCTCTCACATCCACCGCTGCAAGTGGGAAACATTACGTTTAAAGAGTAAAAAGCCAACTCTGGTTAGAAGCCATTGGTTCTGATTGGCTCATTTAGTGCCACATCATCATCGGGCACCAATTTGTTCCAATCAGAAAAGGCAATTGAATTGACCTTATACATGTGTCTGTGAAGCTGGAAACAGTGCAGCTCCACTCTACCGCCTAGTTATGTCCATTATGCAAATATGTTAGGGCGGCTTACCTCACGTGAGACAGCACTTAAGATTTGCATGTAGTATTTGCTCATAACTATTAATTAAATAGTAATTAGAGAACATCCGTGTTTAAAAGCTGTAGACACGAGGGATGACAGCATCTGGCATCGCATTTGCTTCCTCCTTAACAACTAAAAATGACTAAATGTAAATATCAGCATTATTTATATTGGATGGAAACAATTAAAAATGTGCACTACAGTCAATGACAAATAGTACCCATAGAAGAAAGAGGCGTTGATGATGGTCTAAAGTACACTGCTCTAATTCTGCCTGCTTACACTGAGATGCATTTTCCAGACTCAGTAACAGAACGGTCTGAACAGCCCACACAACTCAGCCTTGAAGGCTAGGTGCACTTGTGCAACTGTGCCCAAATCATCATGACACAATGAACCCAGCCTTCTAAATATTGATCATGTTTACACTCATCAATAGGACACATTTACACTGCAGTTGGAAGCAGACTCAACGAAAGGTCTTGCTCAGAGAAGAAAATGTTTCTACCTGCAAATAGTACATCTGTAAATACTGGGAAACAAACAAACATTGTCCATGTTCTCCCATCTAATGTTAGTGTACTTTGGTTTCTGGGAATTCCCTCTCAAATAGCACTGGCGGGTTGCTTGCCATTGTCGCTCTCTAGTGTAAGTGGTGCTGTGAGGCCCCTCTTTGATCAGATTACGTATGAAGATATGATTATCTTTATTTATTCCAGCAGGGAAGTGATTGGTTCATTTGTGGCCATAAAAAACAGCTGAGCTGAAAGTTGAACCAAAGGACAGGAACTGTGCTTCTGTTAATTTACCGTCTGCAACGTCTAGCTTTCACTCCACAAATAGTTTTCCTTTTCAGTAACTCAGTCAGAGTCCAGACAAATACCTGCGTCCGTTAATCTTTAGACTGAGCCATAGTCGTGTCATTTCCCTGGTCTGGTTATGCACTCATAGCGTCATTCTTACATGTTGTGTAGACCTGATGAATAGTAGGAGAGGGTGGGGCTGGGGGAGCGCGTCTCCTGCTGCCGGGGCTTGGACACGATGGGCACCGCTGGCATCTGCTTGGAGGTCCGAGGAGGAATGGGCGGAGCGTTCAGAAGGCGACATTCTTCCTTCACCTACGAAGAAAGACACCCGGCTTTGAAACTAGCCGCACAATTCGAACTAGCTGAGGATCAGAAGTGTTTATTTCTTGATTTAGAGACTTCCTATTATAGTGCGATACTTACAGCCTCCGACTTGGGAGGGACGGGAGGCGGGGATAGGGACAAATCGGAGGTGGTGGTTGGTCCCAGAGAACAGGCGGCCTGGTAGGACTGTACCACAGTCGCCCCGCCGCTGTTGTTGTTGTTAAGGCCCCCCCGTAGTCCTTCGCTTAGAGACGGCTTGGCCATGCGGGACTTCAGGCGATCCAGCCACAGCTCCTCGTAGGGGACTTCTGACTTGGTGGCCGGCGGCTGTACCGGGCTGGTGCTCTCCATCAGCTCAGCGAAGTACTGGTCGGCCGAGTCGGCCTGCTCCACGGGGACGCTGTCTGACGGCAGCAGGGCCCAGTCCCCGCACAGGCTGGCGCAGCCCTGCAGGTTCACCTCGCTGTTGCTATGCAGGTTGTTGCCGTACACGCAAACCGACAGCCGGTGGAAGGACTGCGTGAGCTCGTCCCTGGCGTAGGTCAAGGAGCTGGGCACGTGCCCGTGGGCGGGGCAGCCATTGGTGCTCGTGCTGCCGGCGCTGCCGCTGCTCTCGGCGCTGCCGCTGCTCCTCTTGGGGCTCTTGCCCTCGTCGCCCCAGTCGGCGCGCACGTCCCGCACGGCGCGGGAGTAGTCGTCGATGTGGAACTGCTCCTGGCAGAAGGTGAACCAGCGGTGGACCATGGTGTCCAGCCACAGCTCCCCCTGCAGCAGGCCCTGGGGCAGGGAGCAGCGGGGCATGGCGGTGTGCAGGGGGAAGTGAACGGGCATGATCCTGTTGCTGCGCAGCACGCAGCACACCACCACCGTCTTGGTCTGGACGTTGACCAGCTTGTAGCGGTGGCCCTGGCGGATGTGGTGCAGGTCGTGCTGGTTGCGTGGCGGGCCGCTGGGCACGGCAACGTTGACCGGCAGCCGTGTCTTCTCCACGATGTGGCGGATGGTGTGCTCGCCCTCCTGCATCTGCAGCTCCAGCGGGCTGCAGGTGCTGAAGCGCCCCTTGCACTGGAAGGGAAGGCTGACGCTCTCGTTGGTGCGGTGGTTCATACAGATCAGGCAGGGCATCTTGCCGCGGCCAATCCTGCTGATGGAGTGCAGCTTGCCGATCTTCTTGAAGATGGTGTTGAAGCGGGACTTCTCCTTGGAGGGCTTGGCGTAGAGGATCTCCGCCTGGCCCATCAGGGTGAGCTCGTCGCCCGTGCTCAGAGTGATATTGTACACCTCTGTGTCTTCGTTGCACTCCCCCGACGCCATCTGGGAAAATACAAAAATGGGATTGGTCAGCTGAAATGACATTTGATTTGGTTCTGAGAATGTAAATTTAACAGGATACAGTGTAGCCAGAATACAAAGCTGTTGTTGCTGTTGTTCTGTCCATTGACTTCTGTTATATAATGCAGACAGGCAAGTTATGCAGTCGCTTGCTGCTTGTCGTGTGCCTACTTATGTATACAACTGTGATTAAAGCCTTGAGTAAAACTGATTGAATCAGGGTAGTTGCTTGGTAAAATATAGACAAAATGCTAACTTTAATCAATCGGTGTTTCTTGTAGCAGGGAACCCTGCCACACGCCACCTAGGAGTCTTGTCTGGGCTCCCCTGATTCACAGGAGGCAGGTAGATGTTGAAACCGGTTTATGAGAGTTTGCAAGACGTTACAGCCAGAGCAGGTGTTACATCCGCTCTCGCTCCCTGAGTGTGTGTGTGTGTGTGTGTGTGTGGTGGCTGGTTTAACCTGTGTTCCTTGATTACTCCCATGCACCACAGGTGTGCAGCCTCACACAGCCCCAGAGTCTAATCAGTCTGACTCAGACCAGGTGAGGTTGCTTAAACCAGCAATGAACCACACACACTCCATATAGATTACAGAATTAGGACTACTATCAAACTATATTACACGACTACAACAAACAGATTAAAATAATGTTAAATCTGCAATTAAACCAGCACAATAATTTTACTTTTATCTTATTTATTGCCTCTCTACATTCATTATAGGAACACAATTCTTGTTCTCTTTGTGAGTCAGGAAAATTCCATCAACACATTCATTCAGGATTAATATCCCATTCCTCTAACTTTCAGACATGCATGCACATATACACCACAGTCCCATTGCACTTGCTTTCATAAACATTCAACAATGGTACTACTCGCAATAATCCATCTCTCAAAAAGGCATTTGGCATTATCCACCCCATTTCTAAAACTATACTTCTATGTCCTGCTTCTATTCCAAATAGCAGACGGAAGGTGTACCTTAACGTTGAACGTAATGTCTTCCATCACGTAAACCCTTTCAGGAAAGGCTTTGGCCACCTCCTCCACACTGTTGAAGTAGTGCACTGGCTCCTTGATGTCTCGGTCCTGCTCCAGCAACTTAAACTGACCTGAGACAAGAAGAGGACTACATCAAACCAACAGAGCATTTGTATGCTTTCATTCCTGAGTGGAACTGTGATTGACACTCCATGGAATATAAAATGGGTTCAAATATTTTTTTATGTATGCAAAGGGTGCGTCAAACTAATGACAACCATATTGAAATCGAACTTGTTTTGTTGGTGATACAGTGATTCTACACGGCTGTGTGTACTTTCTTAAGCCAGGCAGACACTGTACGAATTAGGGACAATTTTAAACCCCATTTGGCAGTGGGCGACTATTTTCAAAGTCAGGCAGAATTTGAGGGTAATGTCGTCAAACGACAACCGCAGTGTCAGGAGGATCGTTTGACGTGCAGTGTGAAGAGGATTGCGATGCCCGATTAATGGCGAGCTACGATTTAGGAATCAGGCGCCCGGGTGGAAGTCGGAACAACGGGAGAACTTAGTAAAACAGACCATGTTGTCTGTGTCATCTGCGGGTCCATATTCGTCCTTTGTTTTTATTTTTGTTGCTTTCTATGCACAGTACTGTCGCCAAAAATAATGCTGCTGTTTTGTTTACTTTTAGTTTGTGTCCCTCTGGGCTTGCCATAGAGCAGATCAAATATGTCATACGGTCGGCTACACTGCCTTTCTTTTCCTCTGTATCAACATTTTGGAGGATGTGGCCGTATTGTTTTGAATGGCGGAATGAAGCTTTATTGGAAATTGTCAGTAGACACATAAAATACCTGTGGGAAGGTGCTGTGTGAGTACCCACGTCGTCGCTTGTCAATCGAACCGTAAACTGTGAGCTTACAAATCGCAGGCTTTGGCCAAGCAGAACGGCTGATTAAAACGTGCAGTGAGAGTTCACTTAAGTCTTTACAGGATGAGGAGGACACTGAATTGTGACCAAATTGGGTGACATATTTTTTTGTGATATTGGGTTTTCAGCATCACCTATTTAAGCCTACTGCACAAAATAAAATACTTTTTAAGCTAATAAAATGACTTACTGTTACCCACAAATTAAAGTGTGTAACAATTAGTAGTAATCTGGATATGACGGCTTGGCAATTTATGCAAACATTAAAAGGTTTTATTGAGGTAGAACAGTCAAATCAGCAATCGAAAAGGGGCCGGTCAAATTCCTGAGAAAGATCCAGCTCTGTGTGTACTTATTACTTTATTATTTTAAAAATAGAAATATGGTACAGTATCACTTGCCATCTGTGGCTAATGTCCACCACTTCCGCTATCCCACTTGAATTGGGTTCTAAAAGATGGGTATAATAAACCTTCCAAGGAGGAACACAAACAAGAAAGGGACCATATCACCAGTGGAACAGCTGGTGTCTGTATGTGCTGTTGGTGTGGCTGTTCCCTACCTTCATAATGAACTGGGATCTCTATTTTGGGCCCAATAACATAGTGTCCCTCTTCAAGGCTGTGAGCTGTTATGGTGGTCCACTGACGGCAGGAATGAAGTAAGAGGTAGTCGTTGTCTCGAAGCCCTTCCACTGACTCACCTGTTGAAATAAACCAAAAGGCAAACCAGCAGCACGACAGATGAGACATAGGCCTACTTTATATACACTGTTGACTATTAGGATCCCACTGACGCATCATGTACCCGGAAAGTCTAAACCTTTTGACAACCAAACTCAAACAAACTCAAGAAATAGAAATTGCAAGAATGTTCAATGCTTGGGTGAAAGAAATAGGAAGTGTTTTAATGGGAAACCTCAGTAAGATAATTTTAAATGACAGACTATAAGCTCTTAACATTTAGCCTACTGTTTCCAACTAGGCTGCAGATTTAAAGCTAATAGGCCACAATTGAATTAGCGATGTGAATGAGTATGCTTATTTGAAAATGTATACATTATAGACTAACTGTTGAGTGTTCATTTCACAGAAAAATAAATATAACTGAAATTCTATTGGCCTGTGACTTCTTTAACAATACAGCCATGTATGGATTTTCTTCATCCAAAAGATATTATTTTGTCAAAACGCACAAAACTGTCAATGCATTTGAATATGCAAAAACTAATCGACATACATGTTTTCATGTTTTGCACTGTGTACAGTGCCCAACACATGTTTCCAGTAGTATGAATGGCACCAGCAGCGTCATACCGTTTGAAATGGTCAAGCAAAGAGTGTGGCAAATATTATGAAGACTGAACACAAAATGTATGCATGGTCCAGTTCTCAACAAGCCATAAGGTGCAAATAGGTAAACAAGTAATGTTTTAGTAAGTGATTTAACATCAAGCAAACGTTGCAGGCTCTTTTGCTAGAAATGTTGTACATTCCATCTTTGAAGTGTTTACGTTATTTATTATTCAATGCACATTTTTGCAAAATGTGACCCATCATATGCATCATGTACGATCGTTATACTATAGCATCAATTACTTCTGGCATATTTGTGCACCTGTTTGCTTACAATATTATATTTTAATAATATATTTCGTCATATTTTCATTGAAGTGCATGCTAGGAATGAATTGCACTGCATCAAGTGTGAATGACAGGGTTGCAGAGGAAAGGGAGTTACTAGAAGACAATAGATTAGGCTAGCTGATAACGTTGCAACCTGCACACAAAGCTGCAGCAACATGGACATTGTTGGATTTACATCGATATAATAACCCAAATATGAACAATCACGAGGACCGTGTGCATACATAGCTTTTCGTGGTCAGTCTTGGTGGACGTTAGCTCATGAGGTACTAGCCCAGGACAGAGACCCGCTGCAGCGTCAGCGGAGGTGCATTTCTAAAAGCCTAACCATGAGAACACGAGTCGCTTACCGTTATCCAGCTTGACGATCTGAGGCAATCTGTAAGCACTGACGAGTTGATCTAACGGCAGAGAAGTGTTGCTCCACGGAACATCCTTCAGGTTGTTGTACAACATTGTTCCAAGGTCCATATTGTTCACTTCACTTAGCCAACTACATCGATAGCTAGCTGTAAAACACTCAGAAAAAGCCTCGCCGAGCCAGCTAACCTTGAGAAACAGTCAACTATTTATGCGCAGCTTTATACTCAACATCGTTGTTAATCAGTCGTTGCATATCTCTTCTTTAAACGTCTATGTGTCGTAGACATCTGCAGTATCAGAACACGGTTATAATATTGCACGGCCATGTTTGTTTGTTTAATGTTCTTAGCTAGCGAAACAAGCCTCAAGTAGCGCAGGGACATTACGACATCCGGTCGGATGGTTTCGCTTTCAAAGTAAGAACCTGGAACCTACTGGAATTTTGGACCCAAGGCCAAGGGTCTATTCACTGTCCAGCTGCATGGTTAGAGTGTCGACACCACTCCTATAACTCATCTACATGGTATACATTTAATAGATATAGCCATAGAATGATAGACTTGGACTTTGCCCATCTCTGTATACATTATTCACAGTACATGTATAATATAACATACTATAGATGTATAAAAGGTCAGAGATAAAACACTATTTGGTATTCAAACGTTAAATATAAGATACCGAAATGTCTTTCTTGGTAACTTCTTGTCGTCACATTGACTTAAAGTTCAGTTTGACGTGTGGGTGTGTCTAACAAACACAACACCTTTACAACCAATTACGCAAATATCACTTTGCATAATAAGTTACATTTGCATAATTACTGCAATTTTATATTTCCTTCTATTTTCTTATCAACAGAAATCATGTTTCCTAGAATGGAGGTGAAGACAGTAGGAGGAACACGGAACAGGGACCTGGCTCGGATTAAACGATTAATCGATTAATCCCCCCGACCCTCCAGAAATGTATTTCTTGGTATTTCTTGTCATATGCTAATCAGCACTGTGATGTCAACAACATGAGGAGTTCTGATTGGTCTGTTCTGAACGTTAATCCGTCATAAAACCAAACCTCTTCAATATAAATATTTACTTTTTGAGGATGAAAATATCAAAGCGTTTTATCTTGGTAAGTTTTAAGAGTATTTTTAGGAACAGTTTTAGGCATTGTTTTATGGTGAAAGAGCAACATTGGTCATGACGCAATGTTATTTTTAACAGTTTATTTCATGTGATGTGTAACAGGGGGGAGGGGTTTCAGTTAACCAGAGGCTAGTAGGCTGACTGGTTATTATGGATATTTTACATTTATATAAGGAGCCACTGAACCAATTCAATCTACATTTGGTTAATGTAATTGTTGCAACCAAATATAATAATAATTAATAATAATAATAATTTAGAAGTACCTGTTTTTAAAAAAAACAAGGCACTCTGCACACACAAAGTCCTTTATTATTATTTGCTGTTGTTTATTCCAATGCATTACTAAAATTGCAACAACAAAATAGATGCTTTAGACTGAACGCAACAGCCCTGTCGTAACTACGCTGTACTTCCTGATTCCTAGTTTTAGTAATGTTTCCTCTATCTCAGTCACTAGCTCTGTGAATCTCTGGATCACCACCATGTCTTTTCTGGACACTCTGAGACAATGGGATGAGGCTGTAGCCTGTGTTGACAAGGCACACCTGTCCCAAGCTCTTGAAATCCTTGTTTCTATTGAAGAACCAAACTCCAAAATCTATTTCAACATTGGCTGTCTCCATCTAATCAACCAAGACTTAGACGCTGCTGAGAAGGTATGTATGTCCTTTTATCACTTTTGCCCAAAAGCAGGATATAAATAAATATAAATACAATTTGTTTTCAACATTTAACGATTCAAGAAAGGTTAAATACAAGTGTGCTTTTGGCATCTTTTGTTATAAAAATGCAAGTCACGTTGAAAAGAGAAGTGCTCTATTTCTCATTTCCTCTTGAGGAAGTTAACACTCTGACTCTTGCTCAGGCGTTTGACAGAAGCATAGGCAAAGATGAACACTTGGCTGTAGCCTTCTTTCAAAGAGGAATCATCTTCTACAAAAAGGAAAGGTGTGGCACTACATTATCATCAATTGTTTTCACAAATTCCATTCATGATTTGTATCTTGAGTTATGGATGAAGTGATGTTGTTCCTTTTCAAGTTATGAGGAGAGTTTTGCAGATTTCCAGCATGCATTCAAGGAACTGAGGGGCAACCAACTCATAGATTACAAAGCAATTGGTCTCAGACACAAACTATATGCCTGTGAGGTTAGTATTTCAAAAGCATATTAAAGTGGCCACTGCAGAACAAATACAATTCAACATACGCCTCAAGAAATGCTTTTACATATTCAACATAATCAACCAATGAACCCGCCTGATATGACCATTTCACCCCTTCACCCTGATCTACATACAAAATACATGAAAAGTTTGATCGTGCAATGAGGAATTTAAAACACAGTTGCAATGTCAATACACAGGCTTCTCACATGTTCTCCATACTCAGGTTCTGCACAACATGGCACTGAGCGAGGCTCACCTAGGCCGCTGGGAGAAAGCCCAGGAGCACCTCGTGTCAGCACTCAACTACAAGACAGAGTCCAAGCTCAACCTCATCGACAGAGCTCTGCAGTCCACACTGGTCAGTCAAAAGCACTGTAGACGTCCACCGAGACATCCATTGACATATTAGCATCATATTATTACTGTGAACAGACACAGCAGTTGCAATGTTTAAGCAGTAGTGAGGCTGCAGTACTATTTGGCTGGTGGGGTACAGCATTCACTAATAGAAACTTTCTTTCACGGAATGCCTCTTAAATTGATCAAAATAATCATATTTGTGTATGATGTATTGATTCTAGGCTCATTCTTTCCCCAACAGAAGCAGAAACTATTCCAGCCAGCTGTGGTTCCCTCTGCAGCGCTGTTCCGACCCAATAAGAATTATGTGGCTGAGCTGGAGAAGAGAGACTATTTGGGCAAAGCAAAGGTAGCTATCTCTAGGGGCAGTGTTAACGAATGGTTCTACATAATGTAGAATAGTAAGCTCTTCTTAAAAAGACCTATATGTCATTTAAGCTGTACATTTTCCTTCCTTCAATGAATTGAATTATCATTGATTGATTGAACTCACGAATTAAGTCTTTACATGGTTACCTTATTGACCTGATAAGCAGCACCCACTCACTTAAAAAAAGTGTGTGGTTACTCAAAGTGATATAACAGCCAAATCAGTTGTCATGGAAAATGACATCACTTGGCACTAAAGAGGCACAGCGTCTCTGTGGTTTGATTTTAGTGTCTGGTTCCTCTTGAATATCTCAATGCCTGTTTTTATTTACTCTTCAGGTTGTTTCCTCCATTATTCCACAAGATGTGTTTTCTGGCTTTGCTCCATTACAACCCCAGGTGAAGTACATGCAGTCTTTAATACAAAATTTAAAAAAATGTATAGAAATGTTTTTGTATTTTGGTTCAAGAAATCAGATTCATGTTCATTTAAACTACATATGCATGCTCACTGAAGCCATGTTAAATGTACGTTTTCATGTTTGAAGCTATGTTTTGGTTTCCACGTAGGTGGAAGATGGTCCAACTGGTCCTAAAGCACCTGAAGTTCTAAGGTAGACACTGAAACCAAACAAGCACACATCTATAAATAAACTGACCAGTAGGTCAATTTGACATCTTACAGTTGCAATGCATCAGGCACTACTTTGGCCAACCTTTGCACCCAAGTCTGGTCCTTTTGACCTTGACCTTAGAGTCACGTTCACATCACAGGCCATAGAGGCCTGAATCAGGTTTATTCAGCTATGTTACACAGATCAGATTATTGTGGGCTTTTCAAATTAGATTTGTGCCACTTCTACACGTATACAATCTCCTGGCATGTGACCGCAACGTGATCCACCAAGGCAAAAGATCAGATCTGTGAGAACGTAATGTGAATTGACCACCACGGCCCATCTCCTGCCTCCACAGAGCCTTGGAAGGCGAGCCCCACATCGTGCGATTTGAGTTTGTTCCTGAGACGAGTGGCGAGCTGGCAGTGGTGCCGGGAAACGTAGTGTTTGTGTTGCAGAAAGGCGCCGACAATTGGGCGTCAGTTGTCTTCAATGAAAGAGTAAGTAAAAATGATTACTTTTATGCACAACAATTGTGCAAAAAATGTCAATGCTGTTTCTCACAATAGCCACCCACAATCAGCTTTTTAATAGCCTAATAAATATATACTAGGCTAGTGATGCATATAATGGGTTGTGCTACAATTATTTGTACACCAATGCAACTTGGTTCCAAAATCCAATAATCTTAGCTACTTTTATTTACTACTAGAGAGGCCTGGTTCCATACAATTACCTGGAGCGGATGGAGATCAATTTGACTTCCAAACCAAATCAAGTAAGGCATTTATCATTTTGGTACAGTTAACTGCAGTGTTCACTTGGATTCTTAAGGGCAGCATATATCACCCACAGAAGTTTCTCTTTTTATGGTTAAATGTATTCAGGATCACAAAACATTGACACAAGTACAAAGTATTCAGAGTGCATGTTTTTATTTTATTTAGTACAATGTTATAGTTCCACAATGGTGTGCAAGGTGCAGCTATTAGTTTCAAGTGTTTTTAAGTGCATAGTAATTCATTTGTCTCCGTGTAGGATGGCAACGGCCAAGATGTACCAGACCTTCCCAGACGAGAGGCACCAACTAGACCGGAGACTAAACAAGGTACAGTATATATACTTTAAATATGTAAAACATAACAATACGCTTTGTTCAGATGGATAAACCATTCCGTATTTGAATCCCAGTTTTACAGGACAGTTTCTTAATGTACATATTCTTAAGTTAACCAGTTTTTCTTGTTCAGTACTGAAGCCCAGTAGTAAGAGCGAAGACAACACAAACTCTGAGGTACGCCAAATCAAATCTTATTCACCGGCCACATCATCTGACAAGCACTTTTTTCTGGAAGTCAATATAAGGTCATGTGTGCTTGCCTCAGAACTGATACCAATGTCTTGTTCTCTGCTTTAGGCTGCAGATGATGGTGATAAGTCAGCATGCATTGTGAAAGTGCATTACACATTCAACCTAGCCCTTTACGTAGCCTGCGGTTCTCCCTACACTACACTGGAAGAAATGATCAGCAAGAAGCTGCAGCTGGCAGCAGATAACATCACCTTAAGGTATTACGCCAGAATAACGGTTTCCACAGCTTTTCAAAGAGAACGTCTCAAAACGTTCAAGGAACTGTTCCGGCTAACATTTAGCAGTTTGTCTCCTAAGAAAATGTGTATTAGATTAGAAATACAAAAATATATTCATAGAATCCAGACTTTCATCACCTGTAGCCAAATCACTATAGGGTACAAACATTCAATGTGAAATATGAAGCAGTGATGAGAACAAATACAATTACAACCCTTTGTATACAATAATGACCTCCGTTTGGAAATGAGCATTTTCAAAATCCAAAAATACTTTCCCAAGGTTTTCCCTCTAGTGTGGCAACCATGTTTGAATATTCATGAAACACAAACATACAAATTGCGTGTTATTTTTTGTGGACTCCAGTTGTACGTCCCCAGCGGCTGGACTAACGGTAATGGATGCCAGCACAGACATGCAGGCTCTCTGGAGCAGTGCCAACTGTGGACGCATCACTCTGTGGTGTGGCATCAAGGAGGAGGTGGGTGGCTTCATCATCATGCTGAGCATGGTCACTAGTTTGTGGAGCATCACTAGTCACTGAGGGGAATTTAAGTGGGGGGGGGGGGGGGGGGGGGGGGGGGGGGGGTGGGGGAATAT